>PVKS010002151.1:0-123580 GCA_004027875.1 Aplodontia rufa
TTAGCTAAATAAATATTTATCAATATTTATTTATCAATAAATATTACACTATCAAAGAGATAAATTTATCAATAAATATTTCAATAAATATTATAGTATCAAATAGATAAATGCAAAGAAAAATATGGAACAACTACAAAACATGGACTCAGAATGAACCGGACCAGAATGCAAAATCTAAGGCCACAAAACTTTAAAAGAAAGTATAAACAGAAGTTTTATGACCATAGGCTTGGTAATGATTTCTCAAACAGAATGCAAAAAGCATGACCAGTGAAAGTTCAAATTTACATATTTGATAAATTGGAATTAGTCAAAATTTAAAATTTCAGTTTTTCAAGTTCTATGTTAGGCCAAAGAAAACTGAAATTGGGTGTGGCAGAGCACAAGCCAGCTGTTCTGACTGCTGGGGAAGCTGAGGCAGGACTATCTGATCACATGCTCAAGGGTAGAAAGAGTTATTTAGCAAGTTCTGATCTCAAAAAACAACAATCACACCACCAGAGAAGTTGCCATGTAGCTCATTTCCACTAGGAAGAAAAGCATAAGTAAAAATAACACAGAAAGATGTGTAAAATGTTTATTTCATACGGAAGATAGTATTTGCCCATATGACACTCAAAAATGTTCACAAATGTGATTTTCATAATATCAAAATATCTGAAATACAAAAATGTCTTTCAACATTTACTGCATTAATGCTATTATAGTCATATAATAGAATAAAAGGAACCAACATAACACATTACTGATACACACTTGTGTCTGTCAATGAATGTCAACTGAAAGATCTCAGCAAAGATTAAGTCATGCAAAGAGAGAAAATATTTGTAAACCATATATTTGCCACAGCATTGATATCCAAAGCATAAGGAACTGAATTCAACAGCAAGGAAAAGAAGAATGTGATTTTAAAATGGGCAAAGTATTTGAACATATATTTCTCAAAAGAAAATATTCAACTGGCCAATATTTATGTAGAAAAATACTCAACAGTACTAATCTTTAAGAAAATGCAAACTAAATAACAACAAGGTGTCACCTCCCACCTTTTAGAATAGTTTTGATTAAGGAGATGATAGATAATTATTGGAGAGGATCCAGAGGAAAGAACACAATCTTATATAGCACACTGTGAATAGGAATGCAAATTAGTGTTGACACTATGGAAAATGATTTGGGGGTTTCTCAAGAAACAATATGATCCAGGGTACATACCTAAAGGGAAATAAAATCAGCATCTACTAGAGAATCTGTAGACCCAATTCATTATAGCATTATTCACAATAGTTAAGATATACAATAAAAATGTCATCAAAGGATAAAAGGATAAATAAAATGTGGTACATATGTATAATGACTTATTCTTCAATCTTAACAAGGGGGACATCCTGTTATTTGCAATAATGTGGATGAATCTGGAGGATTTTTCATCAAGTGAAATAAGTCAGGCACAGAAAGGTAAACACTATATGACCTCATTTATATGTGGAATCCAGTAAAATCGAATCCGTATCTTGTTGGATTGAACGACAGTTACAAAAGACTTCAGGGGCAGAGGAGGAAAAGGGAAGCTGTTGATCACAGAGTGCAAAGTTTCAAATAGGTTTTTTGGTTTATTGCACAACCAGATGCCTATGGTAGATAATAATGTATTCAAATATATATTCAAGATAACTAAGAGATTAAATTTTCATAGTCTCACCATAAAATTGATAGGTAAGAGAGGTAGATATATTAAATCATTATATACTGTGTGCATATTTTTGTATACATATCAAACATAATATTGTACCCCATAAATGCATATAATTGTGACTTGTCAATCAAAATTATTAATAATAAATATTTTAAAATCATCTTGTACACCATAAATAAATATAAATCTTGTCAAATGTGTCCTAATGAATTTAGATGAAAATAGTTTAAAAATTATAAAATAAGATCAAAAAATAGCATATGATTTTTTTGTATATAAATTATAGAAAGATGAAAATTCAAGGAAACTGTATAATTTTATGCAGAGCCTTTTAGAATAAACATTTATGTCAGAATAATTAAGAATATTTAAAAATATAAATAAAGAATGAATTTGTGATCCAAAGCAACTCGTAGCTTGTTATAAATAAGTCCTTGAAAAATAGATATTCTAAGTATTTTATATTAAATTATTCACATTATTAAAACATTGGAAGACTATAAAATTCATACTATAATATATAATCATTTGTTTATCATTATTTTCTGTATAGCTCTAATCAGTGATAACTAAAAATATCACATTATATTAGAAATTTACATTATCTTGATATTTTTCTCCAACGGTCACATTCAAGTTTGAATACATATTGAGTTTGATTTTGTTTTAATAAAGCAGAAGCTACGTTTTACTCCTGTTTGTGTCTACTTTTACTCAGCACAGAATCCGAATCTTAAGGTAGATCTAGTTTATCTTTCACAATTATTTTCAGTGAAGTTTTAAAATACAAAAAAATATAAATCATAATTTAGATTTATTTTTTATATAGAAACCTATGCAGTCATACATGGAGGGTAATACAGAAATTCCAGTGTATCATTGATGGGTGTGCACGTACCTGAGTAAAAATAGTTTTTAATGGTTGAGTATTGGGATGCCACAAAAATATCTTTCTCATTAACCCTCTTATTCCATAAAGATTCTGAGATCTCAAGAATGTGATTTATACTGCTGAATTTCATCAGTCTTTGGACTAGCATATTAGCTAGTCTTAATATTCTAGTGTTAGATATTATACGTGAATCATTCTGCCTTACCGTGTCTTGAAAATATCAACAGTGCTTATTTTTCCTGAGTTTCACTTTTTGAGTACTTGCAATAGGGATTTAATAACATTCCTATGATATGTCAAATAACTTCTAAAGTATTTTTAAAACACAAAGAGAAAAAAGTCAACATTGTTTTATTAAAAGAATAAGTTGCCTAGCTCTTTTTTTGTTTGTTTGTTTGTTTTGGATAGTTGGAAGAGGAGAGTAGTATTCTAAGGACTTAAGGACTTCTCTTAAAAAATAGCTGGGTGCTTTGTAATGTTAATCATAATCATATATTAACATATTAAATCATAAAGGTTATTTTGCTTTAAGTATAAAATTTTCAAATTATAAAATATAGATAGGTGAAATTTTGAGAAATATTTTCATTTTTTCACAACACTGACCTGAAATAGAAATATACATATGATAATGGAAAAATAGGAGAACACAGTATTAAGAAGGAAAAAGAACATGTTAAGTTACCAGCAACTCTTTCTCCTTAGTTCATTCTCAAAAATATCAGAATTATTTGTTTATATTTGTGTTTTATCACATGTGATGACAATAAAATACCTTTCTTGGAAATTGCCTAATATTAACACAGTTTATAAATATGTAAAATAATATCGTTAACTTATGTCAGTTCTTGACAAAATGTTTTGTTTCTAAAGAGATTCTTAATGGAAAATGTATCTTTTTCAGTTACTATTGCTATCAATATTAATGTACCAGAAATATTCTGATAGAAATGTTTTGTCAACAAGAGTTATCTCAAACATTTCTAGTAACACAGCTATGGTCTTTCAAGCATCAGAGAGCTTCCAACACCCATGGTTCATACATATTTATTAAGAATGATGCTAAATTTCTTCCTTTTTAAATAACATATATACCAACATATTTTAAAATTCTGTACAATGACTTAAAGTGAACTGTGAATGCACAGTTACATTAGCCATCTTGCTTCCCTGTCTCATAGTTATGAACACCTTTTTTAAAATTTATTTTAATGACTGACATAGTAACAGTCCTATGTTCAAGACAGATAGCAAACACAATTTGGATAAGATATAAACATTGATATATTTCACTGTACTTAACAAGTGTTTCATATCTTTAAAAGGATGTAAATAAGTCAACAAAAGAACTTGAATAAGGAAAAACAATCTCTGCATATCTGAAGCATGGAACCATGCTATATTTTTAAAAAATACACATAAAAATTCTAAGGAGTTATTGACCATTACTGATAACTGATATGGTTCATCAATGTTGGGTTTGGGGTTAAATATTATAAAAACAGAAAGTCACCATTTCAGGATGGACCATTAAATATAAAGCTCTGTGAAATGTCCCATTGCCTCCACTAGATGTCTCTAATAACTGACTTTGAATGGCTACATTCCTTGTAAATGCTATACACATTAAACACTGAAATATGAACTGCATGTGTATTTTGATTTCCTGATAAAAATTCATATTTTTAAAGGCAGACAAACTTGCTTTCATAAACATACAAATTGAAAATAACTTACATTCAATATCAAGGTACATGCTCTTTTGATGTCCTCCAATTCTACTTGCAGCTTCACAGTCGTATCTCCCTGAATCCGACAGTTTCACATCTTTAATATGCAGTGATGAGCTCCCATGCTGCCCTTTGACTTCGATACGGCCGTCTGGGCTCTGTTTACATTGATTCAGGAAAAGAAAGATTTTACACTTGTTTATCTAAAATGCTGATCATACTCATGACGTTCATTATGTATGCATATAAATGAAAATAAACTCACACCTGCATTTTAAAACACTGCAAAAGTACTGTTTCTGCATTTTGTACTTATTGTTCTTTAATTTACCCACTTCATCTTCTGACTTGCTTACAGAGATAATGACATGTCGTAAACACCTGTATCCGTATTTCTATCAACCACTATTTTTCAGTATGCTCCTTGCTTTTTAAAAGATTCATATTCTTTTGGGAAGGATTTTGTTGGTTTCCTTGTAAATATAAAACAGTGACATTGTTTATTCAATGCTGTCTAAAACCTACCATTGAAAATCATATTTGTGTTACACTTTGGTTACATATTTTGTCACTTAAGAAAATCTATCAAGGTATATGATAAATAAAGACTATAAGCTTGATATTTCATTTTTGAATAGGTAAATAGCATTGAACATGAGCAAAATTTATACCATATTCATCACAGATAAATTATTAAATACATAGCCATCACTAAACTGTTCTAAGAAGTCAATGGAAGCAATATGGAAATGATTAATCATTTATTTCATGAATATTGATTCAAATCAAGGAATTGCTTACAATTGAATAGCACATTGATTATATTCCCAGTGGGAATTATTGTTGCAGACCACATAAAGTTGTTTTCTTCAATCAGTTAAACACCTTTATAGCACTCATACATAAACAAAGATAGTCTATCGATTGAATTTTACTTCAGACAAATAGGAAATATAGTGAACATTTAATGTTTTATAAACTTTTAACATTTTATAGTTCATTGGAAACATGTACTTTAACTTTACTATTTCTTATGGGTGCTTTTCAGTATTTATGATTTCAGTGCCTCAATTAATTTTCATATGCTATGCATATACTTTGAAAAATGTTCTTATCTTAAAATAAGAACTATTAAATTTCATTGACTCTAAAATGTATAAAAATTATTTCATGAAAGATTGGTGCACGATATTTGTAAAATAATTTTTATTCTTATCAAAAAGCTACTTCAAAGATATTTTTCAAACATAGTAATGATTGGGGGACAGTATGATTACCTTCTCTTGTGAATTTTTGTTTATGAATTTAGTTATTAGATAATTTTAAATGTCATCCAGTTGCTCATATTTTGTTTACAGTCTGAAATACGGACTTCAAAGCCAAGCAGATTAGAAAAGGATTTCCACACCAAAAATATGTTCACTGAAATCTAAATATTGCTAAAATAAAAGTAAAGTCTTCTAGGTTTCAAGATGTTCCGCTGCCAAACCCATTTATTTAACTGAAAGAACAAAAATTAAAAGAACTGACAGAAGCTAAAATCTGAATGAGTAAATCCAAAAGCCAAATCATCAATTTCTTACACAAGATGACCACAGACTTTACAAGGTCTGATGCCATCGCACTAGCCTTTCTTTTATTTTTTTTATAATTTTTTAAATTTTTGAACAACCATACAAGTTTTTAACAAAATAATATAAAGTGTGTATATATTCTGGATATTACAATTACCCCCAGGAGTTACCCCCCCCCAATTACCCACCCTTATCCCTCCCTTCCCCTTCCCACAATATCTCTAAAAAGGATTATGTTGTATAGCATTACATCTTATCTGGATTTAACACATGCTAATAGACCAACTTTCTCATTGTCCAGGGTCTAGTCCCCACCTCCACAGATGAATGGAGACAATCGACCCTTAGTTCTCTGGGTTAAGCTGATTTTACTCAGCACTAGCCTTTCTTTAAGCACTGACTTCTCTGGCTCTCAGGACACCCACACTCTATCAGGTTTCTTTCCATTTCACTTCCCTGACTACTACTTGGTCTCTGTTGCAGATTCTTCTCACCATGGAGGAACTCTGGATTCTGTCCTGGATTTTGTTCTCTTTTAATCCACACATTGCACTTAGGCCCTCTCTTCCTTGCTCACACCTGAACAGATGATCTTTCATCCATCATTCTCCAGTCAGAATCCCTTTTTCCCTGGGTTTGCAGAATTAGATATCTCGATTCCAGGCCATGACCCTTTCTGTCATACTTCAATCATCATGTGCATATCTAAAACCATGACCCCTCCCCTTAGCTGACACAATCAGTACACCTAACTTTTGTTTTTCCAATGGATGGCAGTAATTATTTTCCATGTCCCATGGCTATACTACGTGCTCAGTGTTAGATCAGTTTCTGGAATATTATTTATTTATTTTCCAAGTGCTGAGACATGTATCATTTTTGTAAACTTTATCCTTTTCTGTTTTTAGCAACAAGTTCCTTTCCGCTTATCTTCTCTACTTCACCTATTTACAGTCTCTGGTTACAGGCTTTGAGCATAATGACAAGGGTCTGCTGATATCAGAGAGAGCACTTATACTTTTACCTTGAACCCAGAAGGACTCCAAAACTCTACAAACACTACTGTAATTGTATTACATAGGTTGCTACAACACAAAGCCATTCTAGTTGCAGACAGTATTTCTTGTGTAGCTATGTGTAAGTATTTTAAAAAGCAACTGATCTTTTAATTCTCATGACAATTTCATGAATATTACTTCTCCCTCAGTCTCTATAGTTATAAACATCATTGCTGTTTATAAAATCAGCATGATATTAGTAAAAATACTGGTGCTTCAAAGTTATAATCCATATATCTTAAATTATTAACAGAAATTCTGTAAGAAAACAAACTTTAAGAAAATGTGTGATTACTTAGGAAATTAAGTTATTTCAGATTTAACATTGGATTCATAGAGATATACTATATGCTTTTAATTCAAATACACTGTAAGACCAAAGTCATTCCTTCACATATCTGACATTCTAAAGGACATCTCTCTCTTTGTGCTATAAAGAGACATTGCACATATCTGAAAGAAAATTCATTTATATCTTGGCTTTGATTCAATACCTTGAGAAGATTCATTTAAAACATCTGATATTTGATTGAGACAGGTTAATGGACATTTTAGCTGTCTACCTTGTATTTCAGGTTCTATCAGTGAATTAAGTAAGATGATTAGAAAGCAAATTGTCTGTCTGTATATTATTATTTCTACATTTCATAGAAATGCACACTCTGAAATTTGATTTGCTGTTATATTCTTTGCCTTTCTAGAAGGTCAGTTTAAGAAATTCTTATCTGAATAGTATTTCAATATTTTATAAAATGATTATGATTAAAGTGTACTGTCCTTTCAAGAATTCCTTAATAAAATATCCATGGGATAACTAACTTCTTGAGTTTAGTTCCAACTTATAATTCTGTTGGCAATTTTGTTTGTAGCTCAATTTAAATTATACAAAGTGCCACGTTTATGGACTATTTTTGTGATCTTACCTAACTAGAGATTTGTTGCCAAATTTAGAATTTAATTGTAGTAGAGAGCACATTGGAGGTGGCCTGTAATGTATTTCCACTTCTCCTTTGTCGTCTAGAATATATCCTTGAAAATGTTTGGAATCATTGATGCCTTTGGCTTTTTGAAAGAATTATAGATTATGTCACTGAGTCACTCAAAAATTGTATGTACATTCTATGCGCTTGCTCTACACAAAGCAGACACCAACACATAACACTGACAAAATGAAATGGTTTAAACTCTTAGTATCACTAAAATTTAATAGTGAAGAAAGATATTAATTGTGAAATGTTTTTCAAACAAATTGTGAAAAGATCATGTGGGGACACCAGTTTCTTTTTGGGGTCAGTAATGGAGGTCAGCACTAGAGTCAGGGGTATGTGCCCTGAAAAACCGAAATGCAGATTGAATCTGAAAATGTTGAGAGCGGTGATAATGAGGAAAGAATTCCAAACAGACTCTCCCAATGAACAAGTAAGAGAGCAGAAAGAAGCCAGTAGATGCACAGGAGGAAGTAAAGTGGTGTAGGGTCTCCTGATAGAAAGGTGAATAGAAACTATAAACAGAAACCAAGACAAACGTAGAGATAAAGAAGACACGTATCTAATTTTTCACCTCTGAATTATACTACATGTGCTTCATTCCTAATGCATTATGCATTATATTTCTATGGAAAGTCAATTAAAAAGAATCTCACACACTTTAAAGATAAAAGACAAAGCACAACTGCTAAATATGCAAAAAGGAAAGCAGTCTCCAAATTACCATTAATTTATCCAAATTTCTCAAAATCGTGTTAGTATTGAATTGAAAAATTCCTGCAGTCATACAAATGATTTTAAATGGAAAGCTTCTCTTTCCTCCTTATAAGATTTCTATATTTACTATTAACATTACTTTTCCTTCCTCTGGGCTTGCTCCCAGTTTCCTAATTCTCTATCTTGACTTCATGAACGTTTGCACAATTACCTTTCCTCCTAGCTATATAAGTGGACACAAAAAGATTAATATGTGCAATAAAAGTTCTGGTTATTTTTCATCAGGTCCTAGTGCCATTTCCTTTCTCTTTCACATACAATCAATAATTTATTCAATATGTAAGAATTTAATGTAATAATTATAACAGGTAACACATCAGAGAATTGGTAACTGTTATTCAGCTTTTTCAGTATTTTCCACTTATTATTTCAATTATTCCCCATAATACCACCATGGGATTGGGATTAATAGCATTATTTGAAGAAGAATAAATTAAGCCACAAAACATTAAATTAACAATGCAGGCCCTATAGCTGATAAGTGATAGCAGCTACCTGCCAGACTGTCTGGCTCTAGAGTTTGTGATCTGAAAACCTTTTTTCCATATGCCTCAACATTAAGTCAAAATTCTGATGATGAACTACATAATGTATCACAGCTTTGTGACAGACATTGGACTTGATTCTGGGGGTAGAAAAACAGATTAGAACGTCAAAGCTATTGTTATCTTAGGTAAATATGCTGAGAATGGAAAATGACAAACTAATATTCATTCTGGTATAGGTGCGATTCAGCAAGAAAATCTAATATGATCTACAGAAGCAAGGAACAGTTTCTTGTAATGATAATCACAAGCAATAGTCTGGCTACATAATTTTCAGGCCCACAGAAAAAATGAAATGTGATTTCTTGTTCAAAATATATTACAATTTTCAAGATGACAACAGCAACACAGTACAGTCAGCGTGGGGTGCTCCTGAGAGTGGGCCTCTGTGCAATCACACAGGTGGTATTCCACAAAGCCAGCCCTGGCCAAGCAAAACAGGATAAAGTAGGATGCCTAGACTTGAGAGAAAAATGAGATGTTCAGAGAATTGAAAGATGTTCACTGAAGCATCCACATTCAATAGGAGGTAGAGAGTGTTTAAGATGAAGAAGCTAGAGAAAATAAACCATGAGAAGGAACCTCAAAAGCCAAGGAAAAATCAACAAGAACAGGGAAAGGTGCTCATCATTAGCCCTCATGGAACTACAGACCTTAACCACAATACTACTCCCTTCAAATTGCAGGGCTTTAATACAAAAAACATAATAACAGTTGCTGGAGTGGATGTGGAGAAGTTGGAAACTTCATACACCACACAGGGCAGAAAAATGGTGGAAAAATATTTTTTTTAGAAAAGTCTGATATAGCCTCAAAATGCTAATCCTAAACTTACTACATGAATTAGCAATTTTATTCCCAAGAGAAAAGAAGATTCATATCAGCATAAAAACAAGTACATGCACACTCATCATAATAAGAATATAATCGTGGTGCTGGAGCGGTGGCTCTGCAGTTATGGTGCTTGCCTGGCATGCACAAGTACGTGAGTTCAAACCCTAGCACCATGTACACAACGAAGTGTTCAAGGAATGAAAGTCACATGAAAAACTAAATAAAAATTGCTTATCTCTTTCTACCTGTCTTTCTCTCACTGTCCCCTCTTTCTTTATGCAAAAAAAGAGAATACAATCTAAAGGTTAAAAAATAACTAAAAGCCAATTCATAAAAAAATCCATATAAGGAAATACTTGGCAAAAAATGGTATTAACCATTTACACTAGCTTCAACATGGATGAACCTTTAAAATATTTTCCTCAGTAGGAAAAAACAGGAAGAAAGGACAAATATTGAATAATTTCATTTAAATGAATTTTCCAGGATAGGAAAATCTACACAAACACAATGCCATTATTGTGACCAGTTCTGGCAGGAGAATGGTAGGTGATAAGATGATTGGGAATGAGAAAAGGAAAGAGTCTAACAATGATTAGTATGATGATTCCACAACTCTATGAATACATTAAAATATTTTTAGTGATCAGTTTAATGGGTGAATTGTATGCAAAGTGAATTATGTTTCAATAACACTGTTAAAATATAAAAGAAAAGGGAAGACGTTTGTGTGATTTACCAATAATTGGAAAAGGATAAGATAATTTCAGGATGTAGAGTATGGTTTTGTGATTTGGAAAGATGAAGGGTAAATTAGAGAGGGTTTTATGGTTTGGTTTGAGTGTTTTTATTCCCCCAAAATCCGTTTGCTGAAATCCAAAATTCCATGATGATGGCATTAGGACATGGCACTATTGGTGGTTGATTACTTCATGACAGTAAAGTACTCTTGACTTTTAGTATTAGTGCATTAGTTATCAAAGATTAAGCCAGCACTTTTCCAGCAAATGAGAACACGATAAGAAGAAAGCATTTATTCATCATAATAAATATCTCCAATTAAGGCCAAATATTACCTGCCAGTCATTTGATATTGGATTTCCTGACCTCTAGAACTACAAGAAATAAATTTCTGATGTTTAAGTCACATAATTTATGGCCTTTTGATATGGCAGTCTAAACAGACTAAGAGAATTTCAAGGAGATCCACTGGAAAAGCTTCACAGATAATATCCTGGGGAAAAGTAGTGTTAGTGGATATCAATAAAATGAGTGCACCCTAAGGTTAGATCAAGATGAAAGTGACTTTATTTTGTCAATGATTGGATGGAAAAGATGGAAGAAAGACATATGTATTGGCTTCTGTTAAAGATCCTCTAGGGGGACTATATCTATCTTATAGATTCCTACATGTATAGAAAATAATACATATGTATGCATAGATACATATTTTAACAAAATCAGCTATATTTTCATAATCTGCATATATTCTATCCAAAATTATGAATTGGGCATTTTAAAACTAATATTCAAAATTAAAATATTATAAGTAAAAGTTTGAAAAAAAGCATTTTGAGATATTTATTTAAAAATTAGACTAGGTATATTCCAACTGAAAAATTATTAAAATGCTGGCTTTTATGTGAATTGAATATTTCATACAACTTCTTGGATGTGCTATTTTAATATTTTAGTTTTGGTTATCCCGGGCAAAAACTGTGCTTCCTATAAGCACACTGGAAGATAAGCACTGGGACTCTGAGACTGGGAAATAACTACTTTACTTAAGTGTACCTAAATCTTTATTTCTATATAATTCCTTAATAAAAGTACAGATTTCATAGGATTGCTATGAACGTAAAATGAGTGAATATTTATAAAGAGTTTAGCATCCATTGCATCCTTTATAAACTGGCACAAAAATCTGATATCTAGATCTAATCAAAAAATGTGTGGATTTTATATAACTGTCCATTTTATTTTGTTTTCCAAAATTACATATATATATATATATATATATATATATATATATATGAGAAAGAAGCAATGATAATGCTTCCATCCCATATTTAATTAATGGCTCTTTATTGCTGCTGGACTTTTCTTCTGATCCAAGTAATGACATGCAAATTATTTTTACACAATATATATTCCATGAGCTAAATGTTAGATATCAGTAATAAATAAAATAATAATGAGTATAAAGGAATACTTTAGAGCAGGAAAATCCCTGTTATGGTTTTGATTTTAAGTGTCCCCTGAAAGCTCATGTGTGAGACAATGCAAGAAAGTTTAGAGGTGAAATGATTAGATTATGAGAGATTTGACCTAATTAGTCCTTTTATCGCCTAATAGGGATTAACTGGGTGATAACTATATGCAGGTGGGGTGTGGCTTGAGAAAGTGGGCCGTTTGGAGGCTGGGTATATATTCCTTTCCTGGTGAGCAAAGCTCTCTCTTTCTCTCTCTGCTGTCTGATACGATGCCTTGACCTACTTTCCTCTGCCATTCCCTTCTGCCATGATATCCTGCCTTACTTCAGACCCTGAGGAATAGAGTTGGCCATCTATGGATTGTGACTTCTAAAAACATGATCCCTAAAATAAATTCTAATAGCTTTTTTCAGGTCTTTTGATCACATAGGTGAAAAAGCTGACTAAAATAAACATTACTAGTAAGTAAAAAAAAATTTCAAGTCATCCATGCGTTTGCTATCACAATTTACTTACAATGGTCATTCATTATGATTGGAATTCTAAGGAAGAAAATTACAATAAAGAAAATATGCTTTTACTATGTGTGAATAGTTTTTTTCCAATGTTAAGAAATATGGAAAATGGGGCTGGAGCAGTGGCTCAGCGGTTTCAGCGCTTGCCTGGCAAGCACAAGGACCCAGGTTCAAACCCCAGCACCACGTACACAACTAAGTGTTGAGCAACTAAGGCCATGTGAAAAACGAAATAAAGTTGTTTCTCTTTTTCTCTGTCTCTCTCACTGTCCCTCTCTCTTTAAAAAAAAAAAAAAAAAAGAAATATGGAAAAAATAAGGCAATTTTGGGCTTCCAACTTTCTATTATATCCTTTATAATTGAAAAAAGGTAAGTAAGAACAAGCAACAATTAAGAGACCAATAAGAGAGAGAACAAGAAGATACACAGATTTTAAAGTTATATGCTATTGTGTGGCGAAATTTAGTATCATGTCACATAACAGTGAAAACATTGAACAGAGATTTGAAAGAATATGGCAACTTATATTCTGAAATGCTTCCTATTTAACATGTGTTATAATATGGTCAGATGTACTGTGATGATTTCTGCCATATATTTGAATTTAACACACAAACACTGATATCATTTTATTAAGCTATACTGATTTGAAGTAAAGCAAGTAGTCATTAATAAGAACTACATTGCAAAGATGAAGAAAATAAACAAAAATAGATGCTGGAGGGGCTGTGGAGAGATAGGCACACTAACACACTGTTGGTGTAGCTGAAGACTGTTACAGCCCCTCAGGAAAGCAGTATGGAGAATCCTCAAAAAACTAGGATGAGCCCACCATACGACCCTGCTATTCCACTCCTGGGTATCTTTCCAGGGGATTTAGAATCAGCACATTATAGTGACACAACAATATCGATGTTCATAGCAGCACAATTTACTATTGCTAGGCTATGGAAACAACCCCGGTGTCCCTCACAGGAAGAATGGATCCAAAAACTGTGGTACATTTATACCATGGAATATTACACAGCAATTATAAACAATGATATTGCAGCCTTTGAAGGTAAATGGATGGCTATGGAAGAAATTATGCTGAGTAAAATCAGCTTAACCCAGAGAACTAATGGTCCCAACTCATCTGTGGAGTTGGGACTAGCCCCTGGCCAGTGAGAAAGTTGGTCTATTATCATGTGTTTAATCCAGATAAGATATAATGTTATACAACATAATCCTTTTTTAGAGATATGGGGGAAGGGGAAGGGAGGGATAAGGGTGGGTAATTGGGGGGGCACTCCTGGGGGTAACTGTAATATCCAGAATCTATACACATTTTATATTATTTTGTTAAAAACTTGTATAATTGTTCAAAAATTTAAAAAATTTAAAAAAAGAACTACACTGTTTTGTGTGCCCCTGTGGAAGCCTTAGGTTGTATGCTTCAACGATTTTTAATACAACTTTTTAAAAACCTTTTACTATCTGGCTCAAAGATCAACATTCCATATTGAAAAACAGGGGAAGTATAATACTAATAATTTCTAGAATTGGGTTGGCAAAGTATTGACAATTATTGAAGCTGGGTGACAGATACATGGAATTTCATTGTACTATCCTCCTTTGTGCCTTGTTTTAAAAATACATTTTGCATTTTATCATGGAAATTTTCAAACAACACACCACAGATGAAATCTGTTACTGCAGCTTGTTTCCTGAACTAAGAGAACATATGTGATGGATCAGAATCCAGATTCAAGCCCAGAGCTTGCTGATACAGCCCAATTAAGAACCAAGAAATTTTTGTATTAAAATAAACTTAGATTTTGGTAATATTTATTTTGCAGAGTTAACACAGCATAGTGAATAATGGGCAACATTTAATTGTTCCCTTTAACCCCTTCTAGTAGAAATTAAATGAGATTCTGCGGGCTCAGTATTAGGTATACAGTAACTGTTGTGATACTCAGTAATCAATGTCTAGGCAGTGGTAATATAATTTAAAAAAGAGAAACAACACCCAACAGAAAGTAAATCAATAATGTCATGTAAAGTGCATATGAAATGTCTGACATTTAGAAACTCTTAAGTAAAGGTGAGGTATAGACATACACTTGTCCTCTAGCCTGTTTTCATATAAGTCCCCATAAACGATTATATGGGAATTACATTGTTACTTTTAGTGATCAACATAAGGCCCATTGGATTATAAATTCTGTCCTGTTGTTGCTATGATTGTTTCAATTCAGATAATAAATTAGGCCCTCATTAATCCATTGTTATCAGAAAGATAATATTTAAAAGGTATTTCAAATAATGATTGGCTCCAAAATCTCAGTTTAACTCAGAAAAAGTAATGCATTTGCCATCTAGTGACAACATTTGGTCACGGATATGAGATTTCTTATATAATAGAAAACAAATCATTATTTGTTTCGCTTTTATTGGATTGATGCCCCCAAATGAATATAGCAATAGATGTGTAATTTATTTTCTTATGAAATCATATTATGCTCATTTATGGTTTTAAATATCTATATCATAGAATGTATAAAATAATTTAACTGAGATAATTGCATTATGCATTGGTAGGATTACAGCAACATATGTTCCTTTTTGAATATGAAGCTAGTCTAATGGTCTCATGTATTGTATTTTGGTGTCTTATAACATTTGAGTTCACAAATTCAAGAAGCTGAAAATCATACCAATATAACTATGGTTTGAACTCTTATCAATATGACCTATGGTCTATGTATGTTATGGTTAGAATGTGAGTTGCCCAGCAAAACTTTCCATGTGAAAACTCAGGAAGGCTGAGATGAAATGATGTGGTTATAGGAGCCTTAACCCAATCTGTGAATTAATCCTCTTAGAGGGATTCAATGGCAACTATAGGCTGGTAGGTTGTGTCTGGAGGAGGTGGGTTCTTGGGGATTTTGTTTTTCCTTTTTTTTTTTTTTTGTTTGAAATAAATAAAATACTGTGCATAAGTAATTGTCAAATTAGTTTACAAATATCTTCTTACATTCTTAGATTGTCTCTTCACTCAAAATGCTCAATATGAAAAGAACAAATGATCCAAATAAAAAAATGGGCATTAGAACTAAATAAATCTTTTTTAAAAACAAGACATACAAATGGCAAACATGTTTAAGAAAAAAAAACCTCAACATTATGACTCATAAGAGAAATTCAAAATCAAAACCACAAGTTATCACCTTATTCCTATAAGCATGATTACTATCAAATTCCAAAAGAGAGAAAGTGCTGGTGAAGATGTCTAGAAAAGGAACTTAGGCATTTTATTAGTGGAAATGTAAATTAGTACAAATGTAAAGGAAAATGGTAAATAATATGGAGGCTCTTGAAAAAATAAAAATAGTATGAACCTTTGGACCAACAACCCCATTACTTGGTATACATAGAAAGGAAAAGACATTTGCACTCCCACATTAATTGCATCACTCTTGAAATTAGTTGATAATGGAAACAACCTAAGAGTCCACTAACAGATGAATGGATAAAGAAAATATAATACAGAGAGGGAGAGTGAGATAAAGTGTGTTTTAGTCAGCTTTTTCACTGCAATGATCAAAAGAACTGGCAAAAACAATTTACGAGGAGGAAAAGTGTATTTGATGGTCAGTTTCAGAGGTCTCAATTCACATATGGACAATTCCATTGCTTGGATCAGAGGTGAGGAAGATCATCATGGCAGAAAGGCATGGCAGAAGAAAGCATTTCAGGACATGGCACAAGGAAGCAGAGAGAGTACTCTGCTCACCATGGACAAACCCAAAAGACATGCCCCCTGGGACCCATCTACTCCAGCCTACTCTACCTGACTACAGTTAACACCCAGGAAACCCTTGTAAGAGATTAACATGCTGATTAGGTTAAGATTCTCATAACCCAATCATTTTACCTCTGACCTTTCTTACATCATCTCACAAATAAGCTTTTAGGGGATACCTCATATCTAAATCATAACATACACACACACACGCACACACACACAGATACACATATATCAAAGAATACTACTTAGGCACAGTAAGAACAGAATCCTATCATTTGTTACACATGCTTGGAACTTTTGATCATTATGTTAAATGAAATAAACCAGTCAGGAAAAGATAGGTACTAAATGATCTCACTTTCATTTAAAATTAAAGAATAAATGTGGATCAGGGCTGGAGTGGTTACTCAGTGGTTACAGCGTTTGCATGGCATGCACAAGTACACAGGTTCAAACCACAGCACCACGTACACAATGAAGTATCAGAGCAATGGAGGCCACGTGATAAATAAATGGAATTGATTTTCTTTTTCTCTTTCTCTCTTGGTCTCTCTCACTGTCCCTCTTTCTTTAAAAAAATAATGTGGATCCCATGCAGGTTGAAAATAGAATGCTGGTTACCAGAAACAGGAGAAAATAGGTTCAAAAGAAAATCAGGAAGAGGTTGATCAATGGGTGTAAAATTATTGTTAAGAGTAAGAATTTCTGATAAGCTATTGCACAGTAAGATGACTGTAGGTAAAGATAGCATACTGCATATATCAAAAAGCCAAAAGGAGAGGCTGGAGAGGTGGCTCAGTGGTTACAGAGCTTGCCCAACAAGCACGAGTACATGGGTTCAAATCCCAGACCCACGTACACAACTAAGGGTCGGAGCAATGGAAGCCATGTGAAAAAATCAATAATATTTGATTCTCTCTATCTCTCTTTCTCACTGTCCTTCTCTCTTTAAAAAAAAGCCAAAAGGAAGGAGTTTGCATTATTGCACCTTAAAGAATTGATAAATGCTTGAAGAGATAGAGATAAATATGTTTATCCTGATTTAAACTTTACACAATGTTTAAATGTTTATATACACACACACACACACACACACACACACACATATATGTATATCTATACATATATGTACATATGTATTAGAAATATCACATGGGACCTTGTAAATATAAATATTTTTGTGCTCTTAGAAAAATTATAACAATTATTTGAAAAAAGTTACAATAAAATATACTAATCAAACTTCTTAAAATTAAAAAAAGTAATTAAAAGAGAAGGAACACTTCAGTTACATATAAAGAAGTTATTAAAATAATAATGTTTAGGAGAAACAGGATTGGAAACATTGATGAATTATGATCTACGTTTTTAAAACAAAATTTAGAAGATTTATTAAAATACTTAAACTTTCTGGGATAATTGAATCCATATTATAACCCTAAACATAGGATAAGATACATTAAGTGTATATAAAATATTCCATATTACATCTCTTTCTCTAAAATATTTTTGAACAATTATGAACCAGACATCTTTGTGATGAATCTTTACACGGTGCTTATCAATCTCTAGATGATAAAAAATGAACTATGAGCACTATCGTTAAAGAAAAGTCTGATGAAAGGGGCTCTAGAGACCCAAGAAGCATAGATAATGTGAGAATTTATAGTTGTTGTTTGCTACAAGACATGAAAATGATGAAAAACAGTCTTCATCAAGCTTCTAAGTGTGTGTAGGCTTATGCAGACATAAGAAGTATTTGAGTGATTATATGACAGGGCATACTACTGTAAATTTTGTAAGAGGACATTAAAAAGTATACTGCTGGTTATAAAAGTGTGTCATGTGCTATCTCATGGCACTGATCAAAACAGTCAGCTAGCCAAGATTCCTATCATTCAGGAAACTGGGTCAAGTCATTATGAGCACTCAACATCTCCCCAACATACACAAGAAAAGCATGCCGTTCTATTACCTGCTATTCTCTAATTTATCCCTAAAAATATTGTAATGTCATACAACCTAATGCATTTTTAGAGATGTTTTGGGAAGGGGAGGGGAGGGATAAGGGTGGATAATTGGGGGAGGGCTCTTGGAGTTAAATTTAATTTTCAGAATCTATATATAGATTATATTATTTTGTTAAAAGCTTGTATAATTATTCAACAAAAAAATTCTGAATAAAAAAAGAAATGAACTCAGAAATTGTCTCTGCTAAATTGTTTTTAGTAATATTTACCATAATTATTAGTAAAGATTAATAAATAAAATTCTATGGAAATGATAAAAATATATTTTAATTCATAGATAAACAATTTTAAATTACAAACCAATTGATTAAATCTATTCTTTCAAGTATTTATCAATGGATATATAGACATGCTACTACAACTTCATTATACAGTTTGGTTTTGTTTTAAAATTTGGTTGCAATAGTATCAGAGTTCATAATGCTCTCCTGAGTACAGTGAAATTTGAAATAAAATATGACTATATATTTGCTCAATTATAACATTTCATGTATAATTAATACTTTAAAATGTTTTCTTACTTTAGAAGTTAAAACTTGCAATGGCCTTCACATTACCCTTAATTAAAGATGGTTGGTTAATTTGCCAGAGAGATAATGTGCAGCAATGTGGTCAAAACCTAATTTGAGTGTCTTAAAAAAATAATTATGTTTCTTTGATTTGCTTCATTTCATTCTTCCTTTTGGTGAAGTTGACTAGTGGTCTGTTGATCTTATTTATTTTTTCAAAGAACCAACTCTTTGGTTGATAATTTATATTTTTTTTTGTTCTCAATTTCGTTGGTTTCAGCTATTATTTTAGTTATTCCCTGTCTTTTCTTGGGTTTGATTTTGGATTGTTGCTCGCTTTGTAGGGATTTAAGTTGGAACATAAATCTATTTATTGGGGCTCTTTTCTGATTTGTGATGAAGGTACTCAGTGCTCTATATATACCTATTAAGAATGCTTTCATACTATCTCAGAGATTTTGATATGTTGCTTCATCATTCTCATTCATTTCTAAGAATTTCTTGATTTCTGTTCTCATTTCATCTTTGATCCATTCTTTAAGAGGGTATTATTAAATTTCCAAGGATTTGTGTATTTTTCTGTTGTTTTTCTTGCTGTTAATTTCTGAGATCATGCCATTGTAGTCTGATAGGATACATGGGATTATATCAACTATTTTATATTTGCTGAGATTAGCTTTGTGGATGAGGATATAATTTATTTTGGAGAAGGATCCTTGAGCTGCTGCGAAGAAGGTAAAAGTCAATTTGGGATGGAATATTCTGGAAATGTCTGTTAAGTCCAATTGATTGATATAGTTGTTTAAGTTAGAGATATCCTCATTGATTTTTCACTTTGATGATTTGTCTATTGTTGATAGTGGTGTTTTACAGTCCCCCAGTATTATTGTGTTGTGATCAGTAAGAAGTTTAATGTCCTTGAGTACATTTTCCATATATTTGGGAGGATTGTAATTGGGGGCATAAATGTTAACTATCATTGTGTCTTCTTGATGTGTTGTTCCTTTTACTAAGGAGTAGTGATCTTCTTTATGTCTTAGGACTAATTTTTGATTGAAATTTACTTTGTCAATATAAGTTAAAATGGAAAAAATGGACAGCCATATGCAGAAAACTGAAACTAGGTCCTTATCTCTAACCTGAACAATAATCAAATGGAAATGGAATAAAGAATTAGAAATTAAACTAGTAACTATACAACTGATAGAAGAAAAAATAGGATCAATACTCCATGACATCAGGGTTGGCACTACCTTCCTTAACAAGACTTCCATAGCAAAAGAATTAAAGCCAAGGATCAATGAGTGGGATGCCATTAAATTGAAAAACTTCTGCAAGCTAAAGAGTTAGTCAAGAGTGTCAAGGGAGAATCTACAGAATGGGAGAAAATCTTTGCTTGATGCACCTCCAACAGAGGGCTAATATTCAAAATATACAAAGAACTCAAGGAACTGAACACCAAAACCATAAATAATCAAATCAATAAATGGGCCAATGATCTCAGCAGAAATTTCTCAATGGAGGGATTCCAAAAAACCCATAAACATATGAGAAAATGTTCTACATCACCAGAAATTAGAGAAAGGCAAATTAAAACTTCACTGAGATTCCACTCTTGTAAGAGTGACAAAAATGAAGACTACAAACAATAGTAAATGCTGGAGGGGTATGGGAAGAAAAGAACACTATCACACTGCTGGTGGCACTGTAAGCTGATACAACCACACTGGAAAGCAGTGTGCAGACTCCTCAAAAAACGGGTTGGAAATACCTTATGACCCCTGCTATGCCATTCCTGAGTATTTTCCCAAAAGAGCTAGAATTGGCATACTAGAGAGAAGCAGCTACATCAATTAGCTGAACTATGGAACCAACCTAGATGCCCCTAAGTGGACAAGTTGATTTAAAAACTGGTGTATATATGTATATATACACATACACGCACACATATATACATGTGTGTGTGTGGTGTGTGTGTGTATACATATATGTGTATATGTATATACACAAATATATATGTGTATATATATATATGTGTATATGTATATACACAAATACACGTATGTATTTATATATATACAAAATGGAATTCTATTCTGATATTAGAAAGACCAATATATCATGGCATTTGCAGCCAAATGGATGGAGATGGAAAAAATTATGCTGAGTGAAATATCCCAAACTCAGAGACTTAAGGGCTAAATGTTTTCTTTCATACTGGAAGCAAGAGTTAAAATCAAAGACAGATAAGTTAGTTATCCTCAATAATAAACTAAACATAGGTGAATTTTCACATAAGCAGGGGGAACCATAACTATGAAGCTGGTGGGAGAAGGAAGGGGGGGCGGGAGGTGGGAGGGATTAGGGGGTTAACAATGCAGATGGAGGGAGTTACTGGGGAATTATCAATGCAGCTGGGAACTCTTGACTCCCATGAGAAGCCCAACCAACATGGGAGTAAAGTAGGGGAGACATGGGAGCAAGGAGTGGTCAAAGAGGGGAGACCCTAGACTAGGATCTACCTTAACTTACTTTTTCAATATCCATATATTCTTGAATATGTAACAATGATTTCCTCCAATACGTTGAACAAATAAAAAAAAAAGAAATAATTAGCATAAAACTGAAAAGCTGAAGATTCAACATTTTCAAGGGATTTTGCTATGAATAGAGGAAGAATATCATACCTCAGTATCTGTTATTGAATTCTATGTATATGTGCATATATAAATACACATATGAACAAAGGACATGAATATGTGTATTAAGAAAAATAAGAGACTTTTTGAATATTGATAGGAATGAATAACAAGATAGGTTGTATTAAAATGTATTAGGGATTGAGAGATGAATTTCTGGACTGATGATTTTCATCATGTATTACAGAAGATGAAATGTAATATCCATATAAAATTTCAGCGATTACATTCATGGTAACGTATAGATTCAGCCATGTGTGAGTATAGATATAACAGTTTTGATTTATTCAAGCTTTCTTTTCATTGTTTTTTTTTTTGTTGTTGTTGTTAGTAAAAGAGGAACAGGGTTATTAGCTGAGCATTTGGGGAATAGAGTAAATTTGTAAATTTGAGCATACTGGAGGTTGTATGAAGTAGTTAATTAAATTGTGGCCAAAACCTGTGGATCAGGGTTTCCATTTCCCTGATGGCTAATGCTATAGTTCAAATATGAGATGTTTCCCAAAACCTCATGAGTGAGACAATGCAAGTTTATCTAATGTTATGGATTAACTGTGTGGTAACTCTAGGCAGGTAGGGTGTGGTAAGAAGAAGTAGGTCACTGGGGTTGCATCTTCGGACCTTATATTTTGTCCGAAGCTCCATTTGAATGGACCTCTCTCTTTCTCTGCTTATTGGTTGCCATGTCCTGATCGATTTTCCTCCACCATGACTTATGATGTTCGACCTCACCTTGAACCCAGAGCTATGGAGTCAGCTGACCGTGGACTGAACCTTGAAACCGTGAGCCAAAGTAACCTTTTTCTCCTCCTGTCAAGTTTATTGGTTACACTAACTCAAAAGTTGACTAAATAGTTAATGGTATTGAGCATTTTTACACATATTTGTTGACCATTTGTAGTTGTTTTTGATATATGCCTATTCAGACCATTTATCCACCCTTAATGATATTTTTTGTTGTTCCTAAGGGTTTTTTTTTTTTTAGTTCATTTTGTTCATTATGTATTCTGGATATTAATTCTGTGTCAGATAAACAGTAAGTTCTCCCATTCTGCAAGCCATTTGTTTATTCTGTTGTTGATGACTGTGTTTGTGAAAAGGTTTTAGTTTGATAAGTTTGATATAATCCCATTTATCTAATTTTGCTTTTGTTTTTTTGTGTTTGGGGCTCATATTTTACCCCAATTAAAATGACTATTTTAAGTTAAAAACAAATAACATATACTTGAGAGAATGTGGAGGAAAAGTACTATTACATGTCATTGAAAGGAATGTAAATTAGTATAACCACTACAGAGAATGGTATAGAAATTCCTCAAAAAATTAAAATAACACCTATATTATGATTCAAACATTCATATTCTGGGTGTATACCAAAAAGAAATTAAATCATCAAATGAAGGAGACACCTAACCATCCAACTTTATTTTCACATTATTCACAATAACTATGACATGGAATCATCGTACACTGACAAATGAATGTGGTATAAATGCACAATGGAATAATATTCAGCCATAAAGACGAATGAAATTCTGACACGTGTAGCAAACTGAATAGAACTAGAGGACATAATTTTAAATTAAAAAACTGATACAGAGAAACAAAGATACCTCATGTTCCCTCTCACATATGGAAACTGATAAATCTTGCCTGAAGTGTGGCATAGTGACTTATTGAAGATAAAAAAGATGGAGGAAAGGAAGGATAATGAAAAGGACATTGGATAACAGGCACAAACCAGAGTTACATAGAAGGAAGAAGTTTTGGTGTCACACAGACCAGTGGGATAACCAGTTATAATAATTTAGTATGTGTTTTATGAAGATCTATAAAAGAGGTGCTCAGATGTTCCAAACATTAAATAAATGATTAAGAGAGAGAGAAAAAAAATGCTAAATATCCTGATTTGATCAGTGCCTAGATTATACATGTTGAAATACACACTATATCACATTAATATATGTAAAGAATACATGTTAGTGAAAAAATAAGGTTTAAATAAAAAATAAAAGAAGCTAGGAAAGAATAGAATGAATGTCAAGAAGCACAAATAACTCACAGTACATTATGATTCACAATGTTAAAGGGACTATTGAGAATGACGGTGAGTTTTTCTTCTGGTAAATTTAGTTGTGCTACTTTATCTGTAGAATAGGCATGAATCTAACTGTCATCTGACCGGAAATGTTTCAGGAAACAAGAAAAGACTGAAGAGTGCATACAGGATCGTGCTTATTATAACAGACAATGAAATTTAACCTGAAAATTAAAAGAGGTTAGAAAAGTTGAAGGTATGTGTCAGGGAAAAGACAATACTATTCATAAATATTAGAACTGTTCCTTTCTGCTTGATAGACTATAAAATATGTCTGCATATAAATGGATGCACTAGTAAATATGCATCTGCAAATATCTGGCACACAAGAATGAGAGATCTAGAAATGATGACAAGAACATCTTTAAACAGCCAAAAAGAACTAATAATTATGTGAAGACTTTGATCACAATAATATAACATCATAGCCAAAAAAGATTCTCAAGAGTAATTTTTCCTAAATAAGCAGAAGCTGTAAAATAAATGATTAATCCCTGATAAATGAATGTCTTCCTTAGTATATTTATTTAAGTTTCTTTTATGATAACTCATAAGTTAAGACCAATGATGTACTCCAGTTACTATACTAGGGTAATTCTCATTGTAACAATTTCAATTTTATTCTTGTCATGTTAATGTTGTGCTCATTTTGTTGCATGTTTAACCTTGACAATGGAGTTCACCAAATATATTGCTTTGCTGCAAGAATTTTTTAGGCTATTTACACAAATATTTACATAGTTATAATGTAGTTACTTATGTATCAACTTATTCAGATTTATTTTTCACATATATATCTCTTAAAAATTATACCTATCTACATTTATGTTCATGCATTTATTTAAATTTGTTTCATCTTATTGCTGAAATTCAGCTTACTTACTCATTAAAACAACATATATATACTTCAAAGATAATTTTACCGGAAAAATTGATAATTTTTTAAAATTGTTTTAATATTCATTATAGTTGGAAGATTCTATATTTTCTTAAAGATTTGTAGTAGATCACTTCATAAGTATAATACCAACATAATTCTGTATGTAGGATGTAATATATAAAAAAGAAAATGATGTATTTTCTGCTACAAATCCATATTGAAATTACACTCTTTATGTCAATATCATTTTCCCCAAAACAATTACTGTAAAATTCTGAACCTCTCTCTTATTGTCTTACAAGCAGGATGACAGTTGTTTCTGAATTGAGAATTCTTACAATATATTTCAAAATAATAATTCATTAATAAATGATGTTTTAAAAAGGAATGACATTTTCATTTAAAACTACTTCATAGAATTCTCTTAAAAATAGTTTTTAAAGGAACATGTTTATTAACATATGACTAGACTTCTTTGATAATCTTTATTCAAGCTGTGGGCTGGAAAAGATTTCTGGAAGCTGTAAATGATCGAAACCCCACCTCTCAGCAAGCTTAGAAGCATCAAGGAAGATTTCCAGCACAGCTAATTATATTCTACCACCTACATCAGATGGAGAACAGAGGTATCCATTTTGCCTATTGCCCAGCAGGGACCTATATTATTGCTCTCAGAGAACTAGCATGAAAAAATGCATTTGGTAGATCTTAAAAATGTCATTCAAATAAAAAAAATCCTTCAGAAAAGCCCATTATCTCTGGAAAGAAAAAAAATACAGGTGCTAAAATCTACAGGTGCCAAGAGTTGTTGGTATGCTCTTTAGCATTATTCTCTACACTCAGAGACTGATTCTTTTTTATTTTTTTCAAATTTAAAGACAGTACCAAAGTAATTTACTTTTCATACTTGGTGAGTTATATGAAAAAGTACAGTAGAATAAGGGTACTGGAAAAACATGGCCTCACTATATGGTAAGTGATTAGAAAATCATGGAATGAAAAATTAATAATTATTTAAATTTAAGAAAGTGTGGAATAGGAACAAAAATTATATCTTGTAACATATATAGAGAGAAAACTGAGATACTTACTGAATAAAGAAATATTGTATATTGTAGAGGGCTTATAAACAGTGAGCCTCAAAAACAGCAATTTACCTCAGGTAAAAGAGCAGATAAATCTACATTACAATTGATGCATTGTGGTAATTAATTAAGTCCTGATATATTAATTTGGAAAGCCAAAGATAACATGATTAGGACACTATGGGTTACATGAATTTAAATCTCTTTATATAATATTCTATGTACAGCAGTACATAATAAAAAATCATAATGAGTTTTTTAATAAATATTTCATGAGCATGTATGCATGTATTATTTGTGTGATTGTGCATGTGTTTGTGATGACAGTAATATAGTAATCTCAAGTACAGAGGATCTCTACAGGGCAAACTCACAAGTACCATCTCTGAACATTTTCAAAATATAGATTTCTTTTTTTCCTTTCAAATCTTTTTTAAAATTTTTGATAACCTGTTATAATTATATGTATTTATAGGGTTCAGCATCATAACACAGTACATGTAAGTAATATGTACTGATCAAGTTGGCATAATTAACATTTCCATTTCCTTATTACTTTGTGCTTGATGCCTCTCTTCTACTTTATGCATAAAATATGAAATTGATCTTTGTGAACTTCATCCCTAATTGTTCTTTAATTCCTCTCAAAAGATTTACCAGATCAGAAGATCTGAAGAGTGAGATTTGGTTACATCTCAGATCTCAGGGACAAAGGTTGAGATAGGTTTATGTGTATAGAGCTTCTTACATGATTGTGATGTATAGATATGGTTAAGAAACACTACTTTAAATGTGAACAAAAACCTAATTCATTAGCAGAGGAGAATATCAGGGTAAAAAAATGATCCCAAACCCTCTAATGCAATATTCCATCAAAAGACTTCTTTTAGATAATGATGATATTGCAAATTATGCTAGACAAATTCACCTGAGCAGACATGCTTATCATCTGGAGATTAATACATTTCATTAGCTATAATACTGATTATTGAAATAATCTTTGAATTTATGACCAATTCTATTGTCATACTGCCACCTGCAGTAAGTAAGCAACGTGCCTCTTTCAACTGTATATATGACTCTTCAAAATGTTTGAACAAAAATGTCATTATAGTTCAACAACTTACTAAAGTATTTTTCTTATTATTGTTGTATTATAATCATATATAATAATGGAATTCATTAAGCCATATTTGTACATGTACATAATTTCAGTCTCATTCCCCAGTACCATAGCTTTCTTTTTTATTATTAGATGGATATAGAGATACAATTGAAGGTGAAACATTATCAAACATTCAAGAACCAATGTACATATACTTAATTATCCAGGGCTAATGCCATATCATGGGTGCCCAGCTTGGGTACCCCCTGTTGCTATTTCCCCCAGAAGAATTAATGAGTTAAATGTATATCTCATGGAGGGCAGAGATCTCCTTCTGGGATGATTCTTCCATATTCCCTCCCTCCAGTCTCCTAGGTGTTCATTCTACACCCTCCACCCCCACATCCTCCACTCTACGTCTCCAAGTATCCTAAGGGAGTCATCTCTCTGTTACGTTGAGAAACATAAAACTTGAAGTTATTATTAGCTTAGCTGTCTAACATACTGCTTCCTGATGTATTCTAGCTTCCACAGATGAAAGAAACCATTTGGCCCTTGAGTATCTGAGATTGGGATACTTCACTCAGCATAATTCTTTCCATCTCCATCCTTTTGATATCAAAAGCCATAATATCATCTTTTCTAATGGCCGAATAGTATTCCATTGTATATATGTACCAAAGTTGTTGTATCCACTCGAGGAGTGAGGGGCATCTGGGTTGGTTCCATAATCTAACTATAGTAAATTGAGCTGCTATTATCATTGACGAGGCCACATCAATATAATATGCTGATTCTAACTCTTTTGGGAAAATACCCAGGAGTGGGATAGCTGGGTCATAAGGTGGTTCCATCCTTAATTTTTTGAGGATTCTCCACTCTGCTTTCCAGAGTGGCTGAACCTGTTTGCAGTCCCACCAGCAGTGTAACAGAGTTCCTCTTTTCCCACAGCCCCTCCAGCATCTGTTTTTGTTAGAATTTTTCATTTTTGCCACTCTAACAGGAGTGAGGTGGTATCTCATTGAAGTTTGGTTTGCATTTCCCTTATAGCTAATGATGTAGAGCATTTTCTCATATATTTATGGGCTTTCCGGATTTCCTCTGGTGAGAAGCTTCTTTTAAGATCCACAGCCCATTTATTGATTGGATTGTTTGTGATTGTGGTGTTTAGTTTCTTTAGTTCTTCATATATTCTGGATATTAGTCCTCTTTCCGAGGTGCAGCAGGCAAAGGTTTTCTCCCATTCTGTATGTTCTCTCTTGATGTTCTTGATTAGATCTTTAACTGGACAAAAACTCTTTAGTTTAATTACATATCATTCATTTATTCTTGACTTTATTGCTTGAACCATGGGAGTTTTGTTAAGGAAGTAGCTGCCGACTCCTATGTCCTGTAGCATTGACCAGACTTCTTTTTCTAGTAAGTTTAAAGTTGTTGGCTTAATATCCAGGTCTTTGACCCATACTTATTTAATTATTGTTCAGGACCAAAGATAAGGATCCAGCTTCAGTTGTCTACAAAGGCTGACCAATTTGTCCAACACCATTTGTTGAATGGGCTGTCTTTCTTCCACACTATGCTTTTGCCCCCTTTATCAAATATCAAATAAAGATATGGGGGTTTGTCTCTGGATCTTCTGTTTTATTCCACTGGTCTTCAGTTCTGTTTCGATACCAATACCATGCTGTTTTTGCTACTATGGGTCTGTAGTATAATTTCAGGTCAGGAATTGAGATACCCCCTACTTTTTCCTTCCTGTAGAGTAATGTTTTGGCTAGTCTGTGTCTCCTGTTATTCCATATGAATGTGAGAATTCCTTTTTCTGTGTCTGCGAAGAATGGCATAGGTATCTTGATGGGGATTGCATTGAATCTGTATAGGGCTTTGGGTACAATGGCCATCTTTATTATATTGACTCTGCCTAACCATGATCATGGAATGTTTTTCCATTTACTTGGGTCTTCTGTTATTTTTTTTTTCAGTATTTGATAGTTTTCTTTGTAGAAGTCCTTAATATCCTTTGTAAGTTTAATGCAAAAGTATTTCATTTATTGGAGGAGATGGTAAATGGGAGAGATTTCCTGATTTCTTCTTCTACAGATTTGTTGCTGGAGTAAAGGAAAGCTAGTGACTTACTGGAGTTGATCGTGTAGCCAGCCACTTGCTAAAATCGCCTATAAACTCTAGGAGTTTTCTGGCCGATGTTTTTGGGTTTTCTAGGTATAGAATCATGTCATCAGCAAATAGATGTAACTTAACTTCCTTTTTTCCTATATGAATACCTATGATTTACTTGTCTTGCCTGATAGCTCTGGCAAGGGTTTCAAGGACTATATTGAACAAGAGTGGGGAAAGTGGACAGCCTTGTCTAACACCTGAATTCAGTGGAAATGCTTTCAGTTTTTGTCCATTGAGGATAATGTTGGCTAAGAGTCTGTCGTAAATGGATGTGACATAGTTAAAGTATCTTCCCTTGATCCCTATTTTTTCCAAAGTTTTGAGCATAAGTGGTGTTGAATTTTATCAAATGCCTTCTCTGCATTAATTGAGATGATTATATGATTTTTGTTTTTAATTCTGTTTATGTGGTGAATTACATTTATTGATTTGCATATGTTGAACCAGTCTTGTTTTTCTGGAATGAAGCCTACTTGATTATAATGTATTATCTTTTTTAATGTGCTTTTGTATTCAATTAGCTAAAATTTTATTAAGGATTTTTGCATCAATGTTCATCAGGAAAATTGGTCGGTAGTTTTCTTTCCTTGACATGTCTTTGTTGGGTTTTGGAATCAGTATAACATTTGCTTCATAAAAAGTGTTTGGAAGTGCTCACACTTTATTAATTTCCTGGAAGAGTTTGAAGAGGATCTGTGTTCTTCTGTGAAGGCTTGATAGACTTCTGCCGTATATCCATCTGGACCTGGGCTCTTTTTTTGCAGGGAGAGCTTTGATTGCAGCTTCAATTTGGCTATGCATGATAGGTTGGTTTAGATTTTCAATGTCCTCCTATGTTAAAGGGGTGATGTCATATATATCCAAGAACCTTCCCATATCCTCCAGGTTATCAAACTTGACAGAGTATAAATTTTCAAAATAGGTTCTGATAATCTTCTGGATCTTGGATGAGTCTGTGGTTATATCCCCATTTTTGTCTTTGATTTTGTTGATTTGCTTCATTTCGTTCTTCCTTTTGGTGAGGTTTGCAATGGGTCTGTCGATTTTGTTTATTTTTTCAAAGAACCAACTCTTAGTTTTGTTAATAGTATGTATAGTTTTTTGTTCTCAATTTCGTTGATTTCAGCTCTGATTTTGGTAATTCCCAGTCTTCTGTTAGCTTTGCAGTTGGATTGTTCCTCATTTTGTAGTCGTATGAGTTGAAGCATAAGGCTATTTATCTGATCTCTTTCTAGATTTTTGATGTATGCACTCAGTCCTATGAATTTACCTCTTAAGAATGCCTTCATACTGTCCGAGAGGGTTATGTATGTTGTTTCCTCATTCTCATTCAATTCCAAGTACTTCTTAATTTCTGCTCTCATTTCCTCTTTTACCCATCCTTTGTTTAAGAGGTAATTATTCAATTTCCAACTATTAGAATAGTTTCTGTTGTTTCTCTTGTTGTTGATTACTAAGATCATAACATTATGATCTGACAGTATACATGGGATTATATCCACTTTTTTATATTTGTTAAGATTAGCTCGGTGAACTAGGATGTGGTCTATTTTAGAGAAGGATCCATGAGCCTCTGAGAAGAAGGTAAATTCAACTGTCTTAGGATGGAATATTCTGTAGATGTCTGTTAAGCCCAATTAATTAATAGAGTTGTTCAGATTGGGGATGTCTTTATTGATTTTTTATTTTGATGATCTTTCTAGAGTTGATAGTGGTGTGTTGAAGTCCCCCAGAATTATTGTGTTGAGATCAATAGGGGATTAATGTCCTTATTTTTTTCAATATATTTGGGGGGGTTGTAATTGGGGGCATAAGTGCTAATTACTGTTACATCTTCTTGATGGACTGTCCCTTTTAGTATGATAAAGTGTCCCTCTTTGTCCTTTGTGACTAGTTTTATTTGGAAATTAATTTTGTCAGAAATTAGAATAGCCATGCCAGCTTGCTTTTTTTGGAACGCAGGCCTGGTAGACATTTTGCCATCCTTTCACTTTCAGCCTGTGTCTATTTTTGAGTGTCAAATGTGTCTCTTGCAGGCAACATATTGTTGGATTTTGTTTTTTGATCCAGTGGGCCAGTCTGTGTTTTTTAATTGGGTCATTGAGACCATCCAAAGTTAGAAGAGATATGGGAGGCTGAGTCTCTGACTTTGTATCAATTACAGAGTTTTGAGTCATCTTGGAATTCAATTTGTGTATAATGATTATTGACTGGCCCTTATTTAAGGGTTTAGGGTATCATTGGCATTTTCTTCTGAATGGAGAACATCTTGGAGAATATTCTGTAGTGTAGGAGTTGTGTTCAGGTATCTTGCTAGTCTGAGTTTATCGTTGAAGTATTTAATTTCCCCATCACATTTGAAGCTGAGTTTTGCAGGTATATTATCTTTGGGTTGAAGTTGTTATTTTTTAACACTTGAAAGATATTGTTCCAAGCTCTTCTGGTCTTCATTATTTGCTCTGAAAAATCCATAGTGTTCTGAATTGGTTTGCCTCTGAATGTGATTTGGGGCTTTTCTCTAGCAGCTTTTAGAATTTTCTCTTTAATTTCTCTGTTATTCATTTTGTATATGATATGTCTTGGTGAATTTCTCAATTGGTAAGGCCTATTTGGTGTTCCTTAAGCATCTTGGATGTGATAATCTGGATCAATAGTAAAATGAGGGAACTTCTCACTTATGATTTCACTTAAAAGGTTCTTGAAGCCTCTTGTTTGCTGTTTGGAGTTTTCCTCCATGCCAAAGATTCTCAGATTATTATGACTCATCTCATCAAAAATTACTTGGAAGTTCTGATTATGTAATATAAGCTGTTTATCCTGTTTATCTTCTTTGGATTCTACATTGTTTAGCCTATCCTCATTGTCCGATACTCATTCTTCAAGAGCTGAAATTCTATTTTCAGTGGAGTATACTCTATATTGATACCTTCTAGTGAAGATTTGATTTGGTTAACCGTGTTTTTCAATCCTGATAGCTCTGCTACATCTCTTTTGGGAATGTCTTTATCTTTGTATAGCTCATCTTTCATCTCATGGAATTGCTCCCTTATTTCCCCATAAAAATTGTCTCTCATCTCTTGAAATTGTTCTCTGATCTCTTTCCTTATTTCATTTCTCAACTCTGTGATTACATTACTAATTATAATGTTGATACAGTATCTTTGGTTTTCATCTAGGACCCTGGCTATGGGGTCCTTGTCTGAGAACTGTGGGGTTGAGGAGGGGAGTTATTTCCCCTTTTCCTCATTTTCTGAGACACAGACCGTGTCTGGTACTTCAACCTTTTTATTCTTTGCAGAGTAATTGGAGATTCTTATGACTTTGCTTCATTGTGATGGGTTTCTTTGAGAGAGCTTTCACAATATATTATGATAACAAGCCAGTACCCATTTTGAATGTGTCTGTTTCTTCAGATAGTAGGGTCTCTCGTGGGAATCCAAGTGCTCTCCTGCAGCGTGAGGTAATTTTCAGGAGCATCTTGGAGTCATAGATGTTGGGGTGGACGCCATCTTCCCTTCATCTCCGTACCATAGCTTTCAGTTCCCTCCTTGCTCCCCCTTATCTGCATGCTGTACACTGATCTTTCTTCTATCATTATTATTTTAATTAGTGAATTATAATTATATATGTATATATGTATATGCATAATTACATATGTATATATGCATGTGCATTCATTGTGGTATATTCATAAATGGGCATAGAATAATTTGATAACTTGATTCCACAGTACTTTCTATGTCATCCCCTCCTCCTTCTTTTAGATTCTCTTCCTTACTATAATGGTCTCCCTCTATTTTCCTGAGATCCCTTTTTCTTCCTTCCACTCTTCTCTCCCTCATTCTCTCTCCCTTTCTATTTCTCTACCATCCACATATGAGAGAAAATATTGCACTTGCTTCTCTGAATCTTATGTCATTTAACATTATATCTATATTTCTATCTGTTTACGAGCAAGTGCTATAATTTCATTCTTCTCTATGAAAGAGGAAATCTCCATTGCCAATCTGTATCACATTTTCTATATTCCCTTTCCCATTGATGGACATCTAGGCTGGTTCCATTACTTGGCAATTGTGATTCACCCTGCTCTAAACATTTGTATGCTTGTATCACTATAGTATGCTACTTTTATTTTTATCTTTTTATATATTTTTAATTTTTCTCTTCTTTATTTTTATTGGTGAATTATAGTTGTGCATATGATGGGATTTTTTTATCACATATTCATAGAAGCATACAATACAGCAATATAATTTGCTCAACCTCCACCTCCCTCTTCCCATCTCTGGGGCCCTTGCCTCTCTTTCTGGGTCCTATATTTTTCCAGAAATAACCAAGTATAGTGACATAATTCTTATAGCTATGAAGAACATTTTTTATACACATGACAATAGTATACATAGTAGCATCCTTATAAATGCTTGGAGTGTACCTTGTTTTAACTCAGTATGCTGCTTTTAGTTCTTTTGGATAAATACCCAAGGAACAGTATAGCTAGATCAAATGGTGGCTTCATTCCTAGTCTTTTGAGGAATCTCAATATTGATTTCCAAAATAGTTATGCTAAGTTGAAGGATCACCAACAATCTATAAGATCAACTTTTCTCCCCATCCTTGGAACAATTATTGTTAATGTATTCTTTTTTATTTTTTTATTTTTGTATAAAGGATTAAACCCAGCAGCACTTAACCACTGGCAACATTTCTGGACCTTTTTATATTTTATTTTGAGACAGGGTCTTGCTAAGTTGCTCAGGACCTTGCAAAGTTGCTGAGGCTGGCTTTGAACTCATAATCCTCCTGTCTCAGTCTCCCAGACACTGAAAACTACAAGTATGAACAATTGCACTCATCTATTAATTTATTATTGATGAGTGCCTTTCCAACTCAGTGAGATGAAATCTCATTGAAGTTCTGATTTTAATTTTCCTGATGTTTGGGGTTATTGAACATTTTTTCATATATTCTTTGGCCATTTGTATTTTTTCTTTTGAGATATGTCTGTTGAGGCCATTTACTAGTTTATTGATTGTGTTATTTTTTGTGCTTTTGAGATTTAAAAAAATACACTGGATATTAATCCCATTTGAAAAGTAGCTGACAATTCTGTATGCTCTTTCTTCCTCCTCAAACTTGCTTCTTTGATTATTTTTTTTGTACTGGGGATTGAACCCAGGGGCACTTAATAACTGAGTCATATCCCCAGCCTTTTTTTTTTCTTTTCTACTTTTTGAGGGGACAGGGTCTACCTAAGTTGTTCAAGACCTTGCTAAGTTGCTGAAGTTAACTTTGAACTTGCCATTCTCCTGCCTCAGTCTCTAAGCCACTGAGATTACTGGTGTGTACACCAATTGGGGTTTCCTCACACTGTTAATGTAAGTTTCCTTTAGTGTGTAGAAGCTTTTGAATTTGATGCCATGCCATTTATTGATTCATGGTGTTTTGTTTCTTGAATTCCAGGAGTGCTTGCACCAATAAGTTGGAATGTTGACCCTATTTGTCTTCTAATAGTTACAGTGTTTCTGGTAATTCCTAGGTCTTTGATCCACTTTGAGTTAATTTTTGTTCATGATGAAACAAAGAAATCTTATTTCATTTACCTTCATATGAAAATCCAGTTTTCCCAGCACCTTTTATTAAAAAGGTTGCCTTTTCTATGATGTGTTTTTTGGCATTTTGTGAAGAATCAGATGACTCTATCCATGTGGATTCAACTCTATGTCTTCTATTCCATTCCATTAGTCTTCATGTGAGCTTTTATGCTAATGCCATGATGTTTTTGTTATTAAAACTATCGTATAATTTGAGATGAGTTATTTTGATGTCTCCAGCATTGCTCTTATTGCTCAGGATTGCTTAGGATCTTCTAGGTTTTGTTTTTACCTTCTTTATGAATTTTAGGACTGTTTTTTCTATTCCTATGAAAAATGCCATTGATATTTTTATAGGACTTAACTAAATCTGTAGATTGCTGAAATATTTGTTTTATTTTCTTTTTTTGCATTAGGCTTTGTTTCTTAATCTTTTTGCTTCTTGTTTCTTTCCATTTTGTTCTTTTCTTTAATCATTCTTAAAATCAATCTCTAGGAATTACCGATAACTGCATCCTCAAAGACACTTTCAGTGTTCTGTAAAAAGATACACATAATACTCCTCAAGAATATAATAAAACATTATCATAAGACATTTGCCTAGAATTATAACTACTTACAGTGATAAATAAAACATACTTATATATGGCCCTTCATTTTTAAAAATAATTTTATAAATATGCCATCATAGTTTGCATGTTTCAATTACTAATTTTGCTAGAGAATTTTAAAAATTGGAGATATCAGAATTTTTACAGACTGTGTTAAATCAATCATTTTAAATGTTTAGTCTCATTTTGGTGATGATGACTTAAGGAGGAAAAGATTAAAAATCATAAATTTCACCTATAACATAGAAGTACTACCATTAATTACACCATCATTTTTTATTTTAATTTTAAGTAGAATGTAAGAAAATTTCAGAAGCATGAAACAAATTAAAAGAAGTATTCTGGTGAGAGTGGACCTCGTTTCCAATGTGCACCAATGCAGAGGACTATTAATCAAGCAAGTTGAGCTGGGTCTGTGAAAGCCTGGGAAAATGTGTCAAAGCTATAACTAGATATATAAAAATCTGCTTCCATAACCATATTCATATTTTATTACTAAATTTGAATATTTTTAAATTGTATATTCATCATGAAAATCTTTCTGATTTTGAAATTTGCTTTAATTCCATTGCACTTCCTAAATTGAATGTACCATGAAACAGATTTTTTTCACTGTTGTATTCTGGATGCCTACACTCAGCTATAACAGTCCTCAATATTATTTGTTGACCAATATTAAGTGAATTTAGACAAGTAGTAAAGGAAATATTTGTCACACTAATTCATATAATTTTAAATTTTTTCATGGCTTGAATTTTATGAAAATACTCAAGTAGTTGTATTTGTATTTGCTTAAGAATGAACAAAAAGGAAACAGGAAACAGACTAATGTAAGATTTAAATAGGATAAATAGGATTTTTCAGGGGAGATTTCCATCTGAGATAAAAAATTCATTCTACTATTTTATGTCTTCAAATAAATGTACTATAAAATATTTTTTAAAATATGAGGCTTCTTTACGTACAAATTTAAAGCCTACTTCCATGAAGAGAACTATTAAATATCAAAAAACAAAATTTGTATATGCATGTATATAATGAATACAAATTTTCTTGAGAATAAACTATATTATGATAATGAGTGCAGTATTATACATTTATATACTGATAGATTTATTTTTTATAAATTTTAAAATATATTTTTCAAGTAATTGCCTTTTTTGTTATAGATAGAAATCCATTTCAAGTTTTAGTCTGAAAAAACATTTTAAGTACATATTCTCTGGATTCTATTAAATTCAGAGAAAAATGCTCACTGTCTCTACATTACAAAAATAGAAAGGTACACTTTGGTATGTAAATGCAAGACTATGTGTTAAAGTTGAATGACTATTCCTACCAAATAAAATTATCTTAAGTATTCAATTTGAGTACACCACTTTATTTGAAGAAATAGTAAAATGTATTCAGCATTAAAATTATGGTTGAATCAGTAAAGTTGCTCTCTTTAATATAGAAAGGCACATTTTCAAATGAATGTAAAAACATCAGAAAAATTCTACTCCATTAGAAAGTTTTGAGGTGATCTGAATTCAAACCAAGTCTACCATTTCAACTTTTACTTAAGTAAAACATGCTTTTGAAGTTAGTGATTCTGCTTTATTAATTCAGTTTAATGGTGTCATTTTAAAAGGGCCATTTCATGTTAAGGATTAAAATGAAACGAGTTTCAGTAAAATGATTTATGAATGAAATGTGTGGCCATTAGTGAAGCAAAGCATATTTATTTACTGGAGGGAAGTTCTTGGTCCCACAATGGGAGCATGGAGAATGACTTTTGTCCCATAAAAGTATCTTTAAATAGGCACTACTCATATTTTCATGCTTAGATTCTACATCATGTCAACTCAAAATATGTTTTAACCTGAAAGTAGTTTTTCTAAAAGTGTGTCTGCACTTTAGGCTACACATACCAAATTTAGGTGATACTCTGAATAACATTTTTTTATTTTATGATTTTGTACTAATTTTAATATATATATATGAAATATAAATTACATATACATTATACACCATACTTTTGATTTCATTGATTTTTAGGGTAAGATTAAATGAAAAATAATTTGATTGAAATTAAAAATATTAAACACATATGTATAGGAAATTCATGGATATAGAAAAGAAATGAAGCTGGTTAACGAATGACTGAAGTTTGAGAAATGCTGCTTTAAGAGAGTTATAATATATTGCTGTACATTTTAAATAGTTTTTATGTAATGTAGAGTGGGATTAATTTCTTGTAGAAGTAGGCCTATAATTTACTAGTAGGACAAATATAATAGGAATAAAATAATTATAGATTCTGTATCCTAAGAGTTGATAGATGATTCAAAGGAGATGTCATCCACTAGACAATATAATAAGCACTTTATAATTGTTATATAAAACACATTATTCACATGCATAGAATTGCTTACTGTTATGTTTACAATTTTACAAGCATTCTAGAGACAAAATCACTGCCAAAGACCTTTACTTCCATTTAACATTGAAATTGGCAAGTAAAAATGTTTCTAGAGAAGTGTTTAAAGAGATCATTCTATCATATGGGTAAGAAATCATATTTTGAAAATTATGAAGAATAAAACATTTTGAAGTAACCTGGCTTTGTGGAGAATTACATGTTCTTTTTCCTTCTAACTTAATGGTGTCTTGTGGTACTTCTTAGAATGTGGAACCTTCTATTCCAAACCAGTATTTATTGCTGTGGAAAATGGAAGGTGAAAAGGGCAAAAAAGGAGTAAAAAATTACTCACTTTCAAAAGAGAAGAATTTGATAGAGTGAGAGATGTGAAAGAAAGGGAAGATGAAAATATAATAAATCTATATTTTTCTTCTGATTTTGCATCTTATAAGAAAACACCAGCCTTGGGGCTGGTGTGGTGGCTCAACAGTATGGTACTTGCCTGGCATGAATGTGGACAAGGGTTTGAACACCAGCACCATGTACACAACAAAGTTTCAGAGCAATGAAAACCAAATGGAACACTAAAAAAATTGATTCTTTCTCTCTCTATGTCCTTCTATCTTCAAAAGAAAGAAAGAGAAGAAAGAAAAGCAAAGAAAAGAAGAAAAGAAAAGAAAAAGAAAAGAAAAGAAAATTCAGGAAAGAATGGCCTAAAGGTCTATTCTCATCTAAATCAGGAAGATAGAGCCCTCATCTGCATGTCAATCCAAATGTGGAGATGGAAGCCATTCATAAGGTGGAAAACAGAGACCCAAGTACTGTCTTTCAACATGGTCAGCTTTCAAAAGGAGTCATAGGATCTAGAATTTTGTGAGATAACTTCATATTTAAATAGTTGATTTAATGTTGTAAAAGACAGTTTTACATTAAATTCTCTAATTTTATTTAGAGAACAAAGTGTACTAATATCTACAGGAAGAAGACTATTATTATTGTGGATGTCATTCCTTCATGCAGGACCTATGACCACGCTTATAAAAGATTTTACCTGGTCTGCTTTGTAGCAGCAGTCATTGACACAGAGTTAGCATGATCACTTTTTCCTTTGCAAAAGATCTGAATTAAATTCAATAGAATGGTAAACATGATACTGAACAACTATATACTTCCAAAGACAACAGGAAATAACACTTTTAAGTCATTATATTTGTGTATGATATATTTTTCATATATGATATCATTTCATCTTTAATGACCTTTCCCATGAAGGTCTTATAATTAGCTATCTTAATATATGCAGAAATTGAAGTCAGACATGAGAAGTAACAAGGTCAATGAATCATTGAAATGAAAAATTCAGGATTTAAACTTCCATTGAACTCTACTCAAAATTTATCAATATTTGCAATTTTCCTATAATAACATATATTGATCAATAAAAATCATAATAAAGGTTTATTTAAAGAACTCTAGTTTAAGAAATAGTTAAAAGGTATTAGTACTGGTAGAAATATTTATTGAGAGTCTTTTAATGTCAGGGAATATGACAAAATGCTTTGGACACACAAAGCACATATTCTTTAGATCTAGAGATGCCCTTTGAAAGTACCAGGGATTTATTTAATAAAGAAAGGTGATTTTAAATGAAAAAATATATATTTTTAGCATATATGTGATAACTTAGAACTTTAATTCATGTCTGTTTTACATATTTTTAAAGAGAGAAAGATAGTGAGAGAGAGACAGAAAGACAGAGAGAATCAATTTTTATTGAGTTTTTCATATTATTTTCAATGCTCTGACACTTGTATAAGTGGGTGCTAGAGTTTGAACCCATGTATTGGTGCATGCCGGGCAAGCACCATAACCACTGAGCCACCGCTTAACCCCTTGTTTTACATATTGAAATAGTATTTCTCAATTTGGTCTTAAGCTTTAGTGTATAATTTTAAATATTACAATTAAATATATTGTACTCACTATCTAAAAAGGATAGAGTTTCTAGTTTTTATATACATATACACCTTAAGAAGACTTCAAAAGAGTATTTTTAAGTCAGGCTGTTAATGTAATGAATTTTTAGTTAACCATATTATATAAATTGTATTTAAATGATAATATCAATAATATTAATATCACTAAAATAAATTTCCAAGAAATTCAAAATTGTCTGATAACTATAAATTAAGGACAGTTAATTTAATAAAATCAAAAGAAAATATTATTTTGAAATGACATTGGATATTGGAAAATAATTGTAAAGGAAACAGATATGCTTTTATATGTATTTGAATTTTACCTGAAGAACTGATGAAGTTATATATATGTAAAGAAGATATCATACTTTGGATTTTAGATAAAACAATACTTAGTTTAAAAGAACTCTGTTTTTAAGTACTGTTTTTATGGTATTTCTGAAGGATATTCATATTATACAAAATATAGGTATATACATATAATTAAATTGTTCAATATTTTCCACAAAGCTATGGAGGATTATTAAGATCAGGAATCAGAAAAAGACAGAAAATTTCATGTAATTGCTTTAGTCAGTTTTTGCTGCTGTGACTAAAAGACCCTACAAGAACAATTTTAGGAGGAAAAATTTATTTTAGAGATTATGGTTTCAGAGGTCTTAGTCCAGGGAAGTGTGGTTCCATTCTTTCGGACTTGAGGTGAAGGAGAACATCATGGCAGAAGAGTGTGGCAGAGGAAAGACATTCAAGGAATGACTCCAGGAAGCAGAGAATGAGATTCCACTCTAGGTGCAAAACATATAAATGAGGGGCTGGAGCGGTGGCTTAGAGGTTATGGTGCTTGTCTTGCATGAGGGACTCCATGGGTTTGAATCCCAGCACCATGTACACAACAAAGTGTTGGAGGAACAAAGGCAACATTAAAAACTAAATAAAATTGATTCTCTCTCTCACACTGTTCCTCTTTCCCATATATATATATATATATATATATATATATATATATATATATATATCTCTCATCTTAAAGGCATACCCCCAATGACCCACCTTCTCCAAACACATCTTATCAGTCTACAGTTGCCAGTTAATCACTATGAGTGAGTAATTCACTGATTGGATTAAGGCTCTGTGAACCCAGTCACTTTACCTTAGCCTTCCTGAATTGTCACATGTGAACTTTTGTAGAACACTTCACATTCAAAGTACAACAAATATCACAACATATTCTTTCAATAACAATTTTGTGAAAATAATATGATTCTATCATTAATGATACTGGTAGGATTACAGCATAAAATATCAATTAGTAGCACATAATAGCAAGCTACTATTATTAAAACTTGAAACCATATTTGTTGAATAGGGAATCTGAAAATATAAAGTAAATTATTTTTTAAAGACAATAGTGTCAATATTCTACATCACTACTGATAAAGTATGAACCTTCAAATATTGGGGGAAGCACCCATTAACAGAAGTGGTTCTTTTATATATGTATTTTTAAGATTACAAGATCATTTTAGTGTTTTCTGAGCATAATAGCATCAAACAGAAAGCTCATATTATAAACAAATTTTTAAAACAAATAATTTCTTCTAAATTTTGATTTGTGCTGGATTGCATGAAACCTCAATTTAGATTCACAGACAACAGCCTTTAACAGATTTCTGAAGCATCTACATGGTTATGCTGTATGAAGATTCAGATACCACAGTTCAAGTCCTGATACTGCCCTCATAAACTTTGTGACCTTGGAAGAACCCTTGCATTTTCTTGAACCTCAGTTTTCTCTTTTACAAGCCTGGAATATTAAGCTGACTTAACTCTTAGGGATATTTTGGACATAAACTGTCAATAATATATATTTCAAAGAAGGCCTCATCAATGTCTCTTGTTCTGCATATCTGTCAAAAATGTCAATATGAATCCTTCTCCATCAAGAAGGGGAGTCTAATTTGTCTCACAGTGGATTTAGACTGGCCTAATGTTTGCAACTATTTTTAATATGGCAATAGTGGCAACATATGACTTCCAAAACTGCTTCAGAAAACATGTATTGTCAGTCTTAAGTAGTTGTCTTACAGTGTTTCCTCTGAAGGGGGCTGGCAGACAAGAGGAGGACTGACAGCTTTGGCTATTCAGTTTTTGTTTGCTTGCTTGTTTTTGTGATTCCATATAGATTTTAGAATTGTTTCTTCTAGTTTTGTGAAGAATGTCATTAGTATTTTGATGAGGATTGCAATGAATCAGTAGATAACTATCTATAGTGATCATTTTAACAATGTTGATTCTCACAATCCATGAACAAGGGAGGCCTCACAATTTTCTAGAGTCCTCTTTGATGTCTTTCTTCAGTGAGGTGAAATTTGAAATACAAAGGTCTTTCACTTCATGGGATAGCTTTATCCCTAGGAATTTTCCTTCTCTGCTTTCTCTCGCCCCCCCCCATCTCTCTTTTCTCTTTTTCTTTCTCTCTTCTTTTTTGGCTATTGCTTTCCTGAATTCTCAGGAAGTTCATTATGGGCCTATAGAAAATTGCAAATTTATGTATATTGATTTGCTTATTATACTTCAATGAATTTATCAATTCTAAGAGACTTTTGGAATTCTAAGAGACTGTTGGTGGTTACTTTAGGATTTTCTAACTATGAAATCATATTATCTGCAATTTGATTTCCTAATTTCTTATTTATATGTATTTTATTTATTTTTTCTTTTCTAATAGGTCTGGTTAAAGTTTCCAATACTGTGTTGAATAAGAGTGGTTAGAGTGGACATCCTTATCTTGTTCCTGGTTTTGGAGGAAATAATTTCAATTTTCTCCTATTCAGTATCATATTGGCTATTGGTTTTTCATAAATAGTCCTTATTATGTTGAGCTATGATCCTTCTATACCTAATTTATTCAAAGCTTTTATAGTGAAGGGATGTTCAATTTTAATAAATTAATAAAGCCTTTTTCTGCATGTATTGAAATAATCATGTGATTCTCATCCTTGCTTCTGTTTATGCAGTCTATTTATCCATTTGCATTTGTGCCAAATTCATCACAAAAATGATATATCAGCATGATCTATAATAGTGTTCAATCAGACCTTAGGTATCAGACTTAGTCTATTAACAATCAGAATTTACTCAGAATAAGCATAACAACATAGAATGTTTCAAAATTATATACTATGACAAAAGAATAAAAATATATATTGAATACTTAGCTAAACACTTGGTCATATGCTTTATAATATACCTGTTATGTTTTGAATGTGAGATGTCTCTCAAAACCTCACATGGGACAATTCAGGAAGGCTGCGTTGAAATGATTGGGTTACAAAAGTCTTAACCCAATCAATCTTAACACAACTGTAGGTAGGTAGGGTGTGGCTGGAGGAGGTTGGTTATTGGGGTCGTGCCTTTGGGAATACATTCTGTAACTGGTGTGTAGTTTCTCTCTCTGCTTTGCTTCCTGATGTGATGCCTTGAGCAGCCAGTCTGTCTCTCTGGAGCCATGCCTATGACCATGACATTCAGTCTCATCTTTAGCCTCAAGGAATGGAGCCCCCCATTACAGGACTAAAACCTCCAAAACTATGAGCATTCAAAAAACTTCCTACTAAAATTGTTCATTTCAGGTCATTTAGTTGCAGCTGCGAAAAGTATGACTAAAACATCTTCTACATCTTCCTTAAATAAAAAAGAAATAAGAATTATCAACATTTTACAACTGAAGAAAATCATAGTTCAAATACTACCATAGCTGAACCACTATAAAATGCAAAGCTGAAATTCAAAACTAGATTTGCCTCCTTTCAAAGGTTAGTTCAACTATTGCATTTGTGAATTTTACTCTTGAAACTAGAATTATTACAGTATCCAGATATTAAGGTATTTGAGAAGATTTAAGAAGATTAAAAAGTGAATAGCTGGGTGCTGGAGCATGGCTCGGCAGTTACAGCGCTTGTCCAGCATTTACAAGTACATGGGTTTGAACCCAGCACCCACGGACACAACTAAGTGTCAGAGCAATGGAGGCGATGTGAAAAACTCAATAAAAATTGATTCTCTCTGTCTCTGTCTGTCTCTCTCCCTCTCTGTCCTTCTCTATTAAAAAAAAGTTAATACTTTATTTTCTTTTTTATCCACTACATAAAATATATATAAAATTCTATTTGGGCCCAATATTTTCTTTATGAAAAATAAACCAAATAAAAAATATTCATAAAAACATATATTCTTCATAGAAACAGTCCTAAGAAAACACAATCTGGATTATTGTTTTCACATTTACTCGGGAAGAATTTTTTTGTGATAAAAATTATTTTTATTATACTGCTAAAATATATGATTGTAATATGCTTCATTCTCAGCATATACATATAGAAACATGAGTAACATGAAAAATAATGCCTCATTTTTTAGGAGAGGACTTTTAATAATTTTTAATAAAGCAGAAAACAATTAGAAAGTTTTTCAATATTTATAAGGGCAAATGTATGTGTGAATATCAAGGACCAGGATTGGAACCCCAGCAAGAAGTATACAATTAAGTGCCAGAGAAACAAAGATCAGTTGGAAAAATAAATAAAACTGATTCTCTCTCTTACTTTCTCCCTCTCTCTTAAAAAAAAAGAAAGAAAATATTAAAGCAAAATCTGCAACATTTCCTATGGTTGCCAGAATACTATGATCATATTCCCCATTTTACAAATTTCATTTTCAACCTGAATATATAAAACAAGAATATTAAAACAGTGAACAAACATGCTGTCAGCTTTTAGAAAGGAACTACTTAGGACAGCAGGAACACTTTTACTTTATATTTTCTATCCATCTAAATTATTTAAAATTTTTACATTAACAAAAAGAGAGAAAAAAAAGAAAAAGGTTATTAGCAAAAAAGATAAGGACTCATAAAATGCTATCTTGAGTAGGAAGTAGGATTAAAAAAGGCATTCCCTATTGAAAACATCCTCTCAAAAGTTAATAAATGGATAAGGGAAATGTAATTTTTGTCAATTTATTAGGTAAATACTTTGCTAAATATAACATGATGAGCTGAAGGAGTAGAAAGTGTATTGAAGATAAAATGATTTCAAATCTTTCTACTCTTACATTACTAAGCCTAAGTTCTTTGAGGTGTGTATATACTTCAGAAACCAGATTTTGTGAAAATTAATAAAAAAATGCTAACACATGCTTCCTCTTTCTTTCTGTGTCTCTTTAAACTACCTTCCGGTTGGTGATAGCTGACTACACCAACATAGCAGTCCCTCATTGGCTGGGATAAGCCAGTCTGCTGCTTCACCATTGGTTCCTTGGCTATCTTCCCTCCCTATAAAAATCCATGTGCCTTGGAAATAAATGGATTTTGAGCTGCCATCCGCTGTGTGTGACTGACTCATTTCCCTGGCCTAGAGAGAGAAGGGATCTCCAATGAGGGGGATCCAGATTTCGGCAGGGGCACTCGCCCTCCTGTTTGGTCCCCAGGGGACAATCCAGCTGGTCCAGATTGTCCTGCCTGCCCCCCAGGAATGCCTGGGGTATCCACAAACACTGAGTAAAATTATCCAAAAGTCTAACTGCCATATCCTTATTGATGGCAAAAGACAAAACTATCATGTCATTGCATCACAAACTTTTTATTTCTCTTTTATATTTAGAGTCAATGAAAAGGAACATAATGAAAATCTACAGAGTAGAGTGAAACAAATGTTAATGTTTATTTGACTCCTAATATCCTGAACACATTTTGGTGAAAGGTCTTTGGAATACTGGATTTGTTTACATTTATTTTACTTTTCAGTGTACAAATTATGCAAAAGCAGAAAACTAATCTTCAAATGTATGGTGATATTTCTATAGAATAAATAATTGAATGATAGAATGTTGTACATTTGAATAGTTTTCATGTAAACAGCAAAGGTGTAGGCAAAAATTGCCACAAAATATTTCAGAGATTCAATGTGTACAACTAGTAATTGGAAGAAATCTTAAGAATAATACCAATAACCTATAATTTTATGATTTGATGAAAATCCTTCTTTAAATTCTACACATTGACATTTTTCTCTGTTAAAGTTAGTTATAGGCTGACTTTATAATAGAGTTATCTCTTAAAAAGTGAAACCAAAAATTAACTCAGAATGGATAAAAGACCTAGGATTAGACCAGAAGGAAATGTATGGTCAACACTCCTGCATATAGGCACAGGCAATGACTTTCTCCAAGGAAACCCTAAATCCGAGGAAACAATGCAGAGAGTTAATAAATAGGACAGCATCAAATTAAAAAGATTCTTCACAGCAAAGAAAACAATTAGGAATGAGAAGACAGTTCCAACAAAATGGGAGTAAATATTTGCTAACTACTCTTTTGGAAGATTCCAATCTATAGTATATAAAGAATTCAAAAATTTAAACCAAAAACATCAAATAACCCTATTAATAAATGGGAAAATAAATAGACATGTCTTAAATGAAGAAATGCAATTGGTCAATGAATATATGAAAAATAATTCAATATCATTAGCAATTAGGGAAATAAAAATCAAAACTACGATGAGATTTCAACTCACACCAGTCAGAATGACAGTCTTCAAGAATACAAATAATAAATGCTGCAGAGAATGTGATGAAAAAGGAACATTTTCACATTGTTGGTAGGACTGTAATTTAGTGTAACCACTATGGAAATCAGTATGGAGCTTCCTCAAAAGACTAGGCATGGAATCACCATATGACCCAGCTATATTATATGGGAATACCTCAGTATTTATTCTGAAGAATCAAAATCAGCACACTACAGGGATACATGCATACACTTTTATAGCAGTACAATTCAAGAGAGCCAAACTATGGAACCAGCAAATTGATGAATGGGGAAAGAAATATGTTTTATATACAAAATAGAGTTTTATTCAGCCATAAACAAAATAAAATTATGTCATTTTCAAGAAAACTGGTGAAATTAGAGACCATGAAGGTAAGTGAAACCTGTCAAACTTAGAAGGGTAAGGGTCCTTTATTTTGCCTTATATGAGGAAGCTAGAGAAAAAAAAAGGGAAAGATTGTTGGGGTGGATGCTATGACAATCAAAGGGAAATCAGGAGAGGATAGGGACAAAGGGGTGGGAGGAGGGAAGGGATGGGGGAAGTGCTGGAGAGTGATATTGACCAAAGTATATTGTTATATTGTATATTGTGTGCTTGTACAAATATGTAACAACAAATCACATCAGTACAACTGAGTAAAATGCACAAATAAAAAGTGTAGGAAAAAAGTTAAGCCATTTACTTGATGCATACAATTTTCTTGATTTGTACAAGTTTCTTGGTAAGCTGGGGATTAATGTGAGATTTATTAAAATTCAGAACTGTGGACATTATGATGGTATTTAACACCACTATATATTGTGTTGATGTTACCTTATCGCCTTCAGAAAATGTGGTGCCATCCACAGCCCTTTTCCAAGTGATTTCTGGAACAGGCTCCCCTTCTGCTTCACAGATGAGTGTGACATGACCATCCTCATATGTAGTCTCATTTTTAAGCTGTATTATGTGAGGCTGTACTGTAAAAAATATATATATTACTCAATTGATATTGAATTAAGACTATTAACCATTAGGACAGTGGGCTTCTAAGTTGAGGTTAATATAATACAAGGTGATTAACTATAGCAGTCACAGAGATGTGTTTTGCTTATGGTTATAACAACAGAGTTGCAAAGAGCAGAGAACAAGGAACTATGGTAAATAATGCTTATCTATTATCATTATAAAAATAATTTGGAATAGCTTAGAAATCAACATGAGTTATAATTCCTTTCAAAAATCTGTTTATTTAAAAGTCAATGTATTTTTACATAATATTACATAGAAATTTATTTTTGAATTGTGTATTGTTTCTTAAAATTTATTTGTTTAGACATGAAATGTATAAAATCTTGAAAGTCCATACTTTTTATTTCAGTATACATAACAATCTTATATATTTGATAAGCAAAGAAACATAAATAAGACAATTTTAATCTTAGAAAATAACATTCCTGATACCAGAAATATGGCATATACAATTTTTGATAATTAACTATTCTATTGCCATTAATTGATTTAGTTACATTTCCACCCTATATAGATTATTTTGTGTTAAAGGGAATACAGTCATGTGCAATGTTACTACAAAAAAACATTAAAACAGTGATATAAAATTTTATTATTTCCTATTTCCCATCTGAAAGGATGAAAAATCAGAAATTTTCTTCCTTATCTCTTATTCTCACTGGTAGCCTAGTAAAAAAAGTAACTAAATAGTACTTCATATGAACCATTGAAGGTAGACTGAGAGCATCATCCTTGGAAATGTGTTATGTAACACTATTTCTAATTAAATATTTTCATACAAAGTGATATTTATATAATGTATATTTTAAAGAAAATGACATTTTTAAGAGGGAAACAGTTGGGGAATTTCCATAATTTGGGGTCTTTATGATTTCTTATAGGTTTCTATTTATTTGCTCTTTCTTCTATGTGAACAATCTCTTGACTCTTAATTGTGTCTCTTTCATTAAAGACTTTTGTGTAAGCATCATCTTAACATTGCCTATTTTTCAACACTTTGCTATTCTAAATTTTAATCCTCTTTCTACAATGTTATCACATTCATCCAGTTTCAGTTTCTACTTAGAGCATCTTATTATTCTATTTGTACAATACATTTTGGTGTAGCAGTTTGTTTTCCCAAGGAGAATATAAACATTATGAAAATATCTCTGGCTTGTCAAATAACTCCATCATGGTGTCCACCGGCACAACCAGCAGAGGGTGTGTCCATAAGCCATTACTATTTATTTTGGGATTACTGAAAGGAGGACCTCTATACCTATCAACTGCTAACAGTAGTTCTTCTTAGAAACTTCACCATCCTTCCATTTTCTTCTCTTTGCTATGAAAGCATTTTGATGACAATGTTTTTAAAGATGCAGAAGATTACTAAATATTAGTAGTCCCCATCATTTTTAGTATTAACACTTTTCAAAGTGAAAAATCATAGTTTAACTATCAAATAGCAAATTTGATAGTCTTTCTTATTGCAGATAAAAAGAGAAAAATCAATAGTTTTCTTAAATAGTACTGCTTCTCTGTGCGGTACACACTCTCCAAGGAAAACAATATTCTACTCGTTAAATAAGGAGTATATTTATATGCTTTATTTTAATTAAATGAAAACAAATATGTAATTATAGTTCAATGTGTAGATCAATATTTCTAAATCATAACCTTATTGATGCTTATTTTGAGTATATTGAATGTAAAACTGATCTCAACATGTTATTTAAAGATTTACGAAAGATCAACTTTCATAGAGATATAATATTAGATTCCATCAGTGTAATTTAACTTTCAAATTCCATTACAATAACTCCAAGATCCTATAAAAATTAAAATGTGTGATTACATTTAATTTTTAAGACAATTCTACTTGATAGTTGAAATCTGAAAACATATTTGAGAGATGAATAAATTACAGTTTCATTATGAACATTTAAATTGTTTTTATTAAGAGCAGAATAGAAATTTACTCAGACCATCATCTAGACATGTCAGACTTAGTCACTGTGCTATAACACTTACCAAAGACTTGGAGGAAAGCCTGCTTTTCATCTTCTCCTGCTTTATTTGTGGCTCTGCAGACATAAGGTCCTGCATCACTATTAATTATGTTCCTTACAGTGAGTTCTGTATTGCTTCCTTTCAATATGTACTTTTCATTTTCTTCAATGAGCTTTCCATTCCTAAAGAAGAAAAAAAAAAGATTGATCTTCATAAATTTGTCTTCATAACTCTGGAGATCATAAAAACCTTTTTGATCAATAGGCATCAATATTTCATCTATTATCATTTATATCCTATGTTATAGTGCAATCAAAAGTATATTTTAGTAGCCCTCTAATTTAGTGCAAAAATATTAAAATTATCCTTGAAAATTATTTTGACTTTAGGGAGAAGAAAAAAATTGGGTAATGTTGAAATCTTGACACTAGTCAGTTTACAAAAGCATGTTGGTTCAAATTGTATTATGATTATTAGAAAAAAATAACTTCTTTGTTAGTTTTTATTGAATTTGCATGTTGGTGGTACAACCCATATTTATAGCATACATTTATTTTCTAATGTGGGACAGATTTTCAATAATTTCTATGAAAATTAATTTAAACAAGTTTCAAACTAAATACAATATAAATACATCATAAATTTATATAGCATGAAATTGCTATTAGTACACTAGAAAAATGAGAGAATTTTGTGAAAATAGCTAATCAGAGATGTACTGAATATAATTTAATTCACTACTGAAAAGCTGAAGAGTTTTATGTTTCCTCTTAGATGCAAATAATTATAAGTACTTTTGAATTTTTATGTTGATATGGATCACATTCTGCTCTAAGTATACTATATGTAGTTCTTAAAAATAGACTTTCAAAATTTTCTTCTAAATTGTACATTGAAATATTTTAAATATATTAAAAATCTGAAATAATTCCTAAAATTGCTCTTATTGTGAAAAATTTTAGGTATTCTCTTCACTTCTTTTATTAACCTCATTCTCTTTTTCCTCATTCTATTCTCTTTTACTCCTTTGATTTTTTTCCTAGTAATTTTATTTTAACACTGATTTCTATGAATGAAGTAATCTCAGGACCCAGTAACAGAAAATATTTAGGATTTATATTTATCAATAGTGGTATTTACTTTTTCATGTAAACTGAAAATAAAAAAAATCTTTAAAATCTTTATTAAAAGTATTTCTAAGAATGAAACAGAACATTTCTGTGATATACTATAAAAATTTCAAGTGAATTGATTCCATTTTCCAAAAAACATTCTCATATATTCTAATAAAATTCAAATTCTTCTATAATTCAATAGAATCAGTTTTCACAATTTCTAATGACATATGTGTGTGTGTGTGTGTATATATATATATATATATATATATATATATATATATACCATGAAGCTTGCAACATTTCAACATTTTTACATAGAATCTAATGTATAGCTGTGGCTTCCACCATCATTAGTGATACATTTCTCAATCTTTTCAATGAAATTATTCATTATTTTTACTTACTAGAGTATAATATTAATGAAATATTATAATATATTTTTTGATTTATACTTATCAAAAATTTGGGGCTGTGTTTTTCTTTACTAAATATTCACAATTAGCTTATACATGTGCATTTCCATCCTCTACATGCAACTATGGATCAGAGAACTAAAATCTGCTTACGATGTTTCTGACTAACAATTTACCGATGAAGAAAATAATTTTCCACAACAATAAAATCAACAGGTTAACCAAGTTTCAGTGTTCTTTCTAATAAAGTGACTTATATCCCTTCTTCATGTAAAATATTGCATTAAATATTAATTTAAAATACTGTATTAAAGCATTAAATATTATATTAAATACCTGAAGAAAAGTAAATGGGTAGGTATACATGATGGAAAATTCATAATCTGATGGATATTAATACTAGACCATAACATAGAACCCATGGATAAATTTATTCTTAATCTTTTGTAAGATGGTTTATGCAGTGAGATGGGAAAGAAAGAAAGTTTTTTGGAATACTCTTGGAATTTTCCTGGGGAAGGAAATATTTGATTTGGCTTTTTGCATTGGACAGGTAGATACTGAAGAAATTTAAAGGTAATCAGATTATAGTAACTGATTTCTTGAAGAGCTCAAATTAAAAAGACATGAAAGCATACCAGCTAAGATAAAATTCTTAAAGCATCTCTTCCCACAAGCCCGTTAGAATGTAATCTTATTATTATTCATATTTCATTTATATAGAAGAAAAATCCAAAATCTTAAAAAATACATGCATTCTCCTAATACAGGAATCATTTAGAAATCCAAATAGACATGACTAGAAAATATCCTCTCCAGGACACATAGATACTCTACCCAAAAAGATAGAATGTAGAAAGAAAATTAAAAGCTCCAAGACACTAGTGTCACTTCACATTTAAAGACAACCCTATCAAAATAACAGCCAAAATTTTACAAGAAATTCTAAGGATCAGTAGGGCATGTGATGATGTATTTCAAGCCCTGAAGGAAAATAATTGCTAATCCAGATTACTATATTCTTTCAGCCAGCTTTTCACTGCTGTGAACAAAAGACCTGATGAGAACAATTTAGAGAAGGAAAAGTTTATTTTTCTCATGTTTTCAGAGGTCCATTGACGATCAACTCCATTTCTTTGGGCTCAAGAAGAGAAAGAACATTATGGCAGAGGATGTGGAGGAGGGAAGCAGCTAGGACATGGCAATCAGGAAGCAGACAGAGCTCTCCACTTACCAGGGACAAAATACAAAACTTAAAGTAATGCCCCACTGATGACCTATTCCTTCCAGCCAAATCTACCTGCCTGTGGTTTTAGCCAGTTTATCCAGATTAGTGTATTAATTCACTGATTAGGGTAGGGCTGTCATACTCAATAATTTCATCTCTTGCATTGTCTCACATATGAGCTTTAGGGGGACACACCATGTCTAAACTATAACATATACTCAGTAAAGGTATCCTTTAGGTTCAAAGTGGAAAAAAAATATAGCTTCCATGATAAACATAAACTAAAGGAATTTATGTCCTCTAAATCAACATGACAGAAGATTCTTAGGGGAATCTTACATACAGAAATGAAGAAGAACTCAATCATGAGAGAACATGAGAGAAAAAATCTTATTAGAAGAAAATAAGCAAATGAGAATCAGAAAAGAATCAAATTAATACAGAATACTATTAAACTTCTAAGATGAATAAGAGAAGAAGAAAAAAAAGAAAATTAACTATTCAAAACAACCAGAACAAAAATAACAAAAATGACAAGACCAAGTGCATACTTTCTGGAATAACCCTGTATGTAAATAGTCATAATCCTCCAGTTAAAAGATATGGTCCAGGGCTGGTATGGTGGCTCAAATGATGGAGTACTTGCCTGGCATGCATAATGACTCAAGTTCAAACTCCAGCACCACATACACATCTAATTATAGAAGAAAAAAAGACCAAATGGGGGAAAAATTGATTCTCTCTTTCTCACATCTCCCACTCTGTCCCTTTCTATCTCTTTAAAAACAAACAAAAACCAAAAAAATTTAAAAAAAATCTCAAATAATTAATGTAATGTTGCATCTCAAGGTCTTACAAAAACAAGAACAAACCAAACTAAAATGAGTAGAAGTGAGGAAATAATAAATGTAAATGAATTAGTAAATGCAATAGAGACTCAGAACAATGCAAAGTATCTGTGAATGAAAGAATTGGTTCTTTGAAAAGGTAAATGAAATTGACAAGCCATTAGCTAAACTAACCAAAAGAAAAAGAGAGAAAATAAAACAAATAAAATTAAAGATGGAAAAAAAAGGCATATTAAAACAGATACCACTGAAGTGCACATGATCATTAGGGAATATTTTTGAAAAACTATATGCCAATAAAATTTTAAAAATCTACAAGGAACGGATATATTCCTACACATTTATAACCTTCTAAAATTGAACCAAGAGGATATAAAAAACATAAATTGGTTGATAACAAGTAATGAAATTGGAGGAGTAATAATGCCCCCAAACGACCAAGTACTGGATGGATTCACAGCTGAGTTTTAATGATTTCCCAAAGCTAATAACCAAGACTTTTCACACTATATCATAAAATTGGAAAGGAAAAAAATCTTTCATATTCATTCTATAATTCTTGTATTACCCTGAAACTAAAACCTTATGAGACCATGATAAGAAAAAAAAATCTGTGTAACAATATTCCTGATGAACACATAAGCAAGAATACAGTCTTGCAAATTGAATTCAGTAGTATATTTTAAAGATGATAGCTAGGCACAGTTTCACAGGCCTGTAATCTCAGTTTTTAGGAGACTGAGACAGGAGTAGTGAGAATTTGAGAGAAAACTCAGCAACTTAGTGACACTCTACTTCAAATTTAAAAAAAAAAAAAACTGTTTAGGGATGTAGCTCAGTGTTGTAAAGTATCACCGAGCTTTATTCCCAGGACCAAACAAAAAATCATACAACATGAACAATTAACAATTAGGTTTCTTTTAAGGATGTGATGATGGTTCAACACATGTGAATAAACTTATCAAAACATATCAATAGAACAAAGAATAAAATTTGCATAATCTTCTCAAGAAATGCAGGAAAAGTCTTTGATAGAATTCTACATGCCTTCATGATAAAAACACTGCACAAATTAGGTTCAGAAGGATCAAAACTCAATATACGAAAATACATATTCTGTATAGGCAATATATTAAACTGAATGGGGAAAAACTGAAATCATTTCCACCAAAATCAAGAACAAAACTAGTGTGCATTTCTCTACATGCTTACTCAATATAATAACTTGAAATTTCAGCTGGACAAATTGTGCAAGCGAAATAAATAAAATGATTACATATGGGAAAGTAGGAAATCAAATTATTATTTGCAATTAATATGATTTATACTTAGAAAACCCTAAAGACTCCACAGAAAAGATTCTTTAGGTCTGATGAACGGATTAAGTAGAGTAGAATGACACAAAAATCAACATACGAAAATCAATAATCAGTAGAGCAATCACATTCAAAATAGCTTCAGAACAGAACAGCTAGGAATAAGCATAAAGATATTGATGAAAGACCTCTACAATGAAAATTAAAAAATAATGAAGAAAAAACCTGAAGGAGATTCCAGAAGACAGAATGATATTTCACATTTACAGATTGGGAGGATTATTATTTTCAAAATAGGCATGAAATGCGGGTGATCTACAGAGACAATTCCATCTTCATGATAATGAGAATGCCATACTTCATAGAAGTAGAGAAAAAAATACTAAAATTCATATGGAACCACCTCTTTTTTCTTTTTATAAATTGAGTAGTTTTAAAATCATAAATATGATAGCATTTGTTTGTAATCCATAGTTATCCCTCATTTCCCACATCCAGTCTCTTGATTCTTTTATATTATGCCCCTAACAAATATAATTGACTACACATATGAGATACACACACACACACACATACATATATACACACACATATAAGATTGTGAATTTTACAGAATTAAATGATTGTGCACATAATATTTGACTTCTCAGAGGGGTAAGAGTATGCTACATTGTTGGTTATCTTCCTAGATCCCTTCTGGTCTTCCCTCCCTCTCCCATCCCCCTGCCTCTCCAACTCCCTACCCCTACATCTCTATGGTTCCCTTAGATTATGTGTTGCTATGCCCTTGGTGGATCCAATATATGAGTTTGACCACCTTTCACCCATGCCTGGGTTTAGTTTCTGCCTCCACAAATGCTTTGTAGCCCAAGCAATCCTGAGCAAAGATAACAAAGTTTGAGAGCTCAACAAATCTGATTTCAAAACATACTGCAGAGCAATTATAAAAACAGGAGCATAAAATTGGTATAAATCAGATATGTAGACCAATGGAATAGAATAATAGACTACCCAGAAATAAACCCATGAAGCAACTGGTGCTCAAAGTGTCAAAAACATACACTGGACAAAACACAGACTTTTCAACGGATGGTGGTAGGAAAAGCAGATGTGTATATGTAGAAGATGGACATCAGACTCCTCTATATTCACTGAACTCAAAATGAATCAAAGATCTTAATATAATACCAGAAACTTTAAAGTTTTCAGATGAAAACACAGGAGAAACAGTGCCGGATTTTAACACAGGAAACAATTTAACAAATTAGACTCGAGAACTCAGGAATGAAAAGAAAGAATTAGATGCAATTACCTTAAATTACAAAATTTCTACACAGCAAAGGAAAAAATTAATAGAATGAAGACATAGCCTACCAAATAGGCAAAAATATTTGACAACTCTTCATCTGCCAAAATTTTAATTTATAGAATACATAAATTATTCAAAAACTTAACCAAAAAAAACAATCAAATTAAAATTGTTTGAAAGATGTGAATATTCACTTGTCAAAAGAAGTACAAGTGATTTATACATATATGAACACATATATGTTTAACATATTTATCTTTTATGGAAATACAGATCATAACAACATTGAGATTCTAGATCATCGCAACCAGAGTAACTATTATAAAACAAACAAGACTAACAAATGAAAGTAAGGATGCAGAGACAAAGGAACCCGTATACACTGTTGATGTGTATGTAAAAACATTATGAAAAACAGTATGTAGGTTCCTCAAAATATAAAAACAGAACTATCATATGATCCAGCTATACCTCTTGAAGTTATCTATCTAAAGAAAATGAAGTCCATAAACATAAAGGATACCTGCATATTAATGTTTATTGCAGCAGTAGTCACAACAGCCAAGATGCAGAGTGAGTCTATGTGTGAACAACAAGAGTATGGATAAAGAAAATGTATATGTACACAAAAAAGTATTTATAATCTCTAAAGAAGAATGAATCATGGTTTCTGCATAAAAAAAAGGATGGAAATGGAGGATAACAAGTTAAGAGAAATAAGCCAGAAAACAGAAAGACAAGTATCACAATTTTTTCTCACTTTAGAAAACAGTAATAATAATAATAACAATAACAATAATAATAATAGTTATAATAAAAGACTTGAAAGGAGAAGAGGGAATATTGAGAATGGAGAAGGTTTTCAGAGACAGACAAGGGAGTGGAGAAGAGGGAGTAGATATAAGCAAATCATGATATTTATACATGGAAAGGTCATAGTGAAACACATGAATTTATACAATTAATAACTATTAATGACTATAATAAAAGGTATATGTTATAGCTTGATTAAAAGTTGGCCTCTAAAATACTCACTGAATCAATGAAACTACTGTCTAGCCAAATTCCAGTTTTATCAACATTAAATTATTTATTTGTTCAATAAACAACATTGCAACAACTATAAGAAAAGCATGATAACAAGGGGATGCTGTGATGAATGTTATGTTTTATTCCATTAACACAGTTTAAATGAGATTAACAAATTTCTGGAAAGACATAAAATATAATTTTGAGCAAAGAAAATAATTACTCAAAGATTCCTATATAAATGAAAAAAATTGAATGTGCAGTTGGTCATTTACCCAAGAAAAGTTCTTCCACTGGGAGTTTTTCAAATATTTAAGTGAGAAAAAATTCAATATTATATACAAACTTCATCATAAAATACAAAAGGACAAGATAATTCACTGCTCAGTCTATGAGGCCAGTATTACCATAATGTATAACAATTCAAGAATGAGAAAATAATAAAATTATATTCTCATAATCATGAATACAAGAATTCTTAACATTATTTTCATATCATTTGTAGCAATGCACAAAAAATGACATATCTTAAGTCCATTTTAAATGAAGTATATCAGGGAAACTTAGCATTTGAAAATCAATGTAATTCACTAAATTAATGGGCAGACAATAAAAATCTGTAAGGTATTATCAGTAGATAGAAAATAACTGTTTGATGGGGAAATGAATCTAGAGTTTTATAGAGACACTGATTTTTACTCCCACTTTGATTTAAATGTCACTATTTGTTTCTCATTATCTTTGCAATATATTCTTATAATTCCCCAATTTTTGTTCTTTAACTATCTTTTTTACTAGTGTTCTGTTGTAAATGGCTTGCTTCTTCCAAATCAAACATTGACTCCTTAATACCCAAGGGTACTATATCTGAATGTTGGGCCTTTAAGGACATAATTAAGGTTAAATGAGGTCACGTGAGTGAAAATTTGCAATGAAGAAATTGGTTTTTTGGAAAAAAAAAAGATGAGACATTGGAGATTTGTTTCTTTTAGTGCATTTCTTTCTTAGTCTTTTCACGCAGAGGAAAGGCAAAGTAAGGATAAAGTGAGTAGGTGGTCATTTGCAAGCCAGAAAGAAACAACTCATTGGAAACCCTGCTGACACCTTGACCTTGGATGTCTAACAAGTGTGACATGTCTACCTTTACAGATATATAGCACAAAAATAAAAACATCCCTCTAAAATTAAATTTATCTCAAGACATTATAATCATGTACTTCCATTTTCCCAATACATACTTTATATTCACAGGCTAAAACAACTTATTACATTTTATATAATTACTATCCCATCCTAGGGATAGTCCATCTAAGTGATAAAAAATATGAATGGCATATGAAGTTATAGAGATGAAAAATTATAGACATAAATTTCTGTTTTGTTGTCCTCTACATTTGACTTACTCTGGTCCTTATGACAATTTTTTTCTAATTAAATGTAAGAAAACAATTACAAAACCTTTTTTTTAAATAAAGAAAATAAATCTCTGGAACTATAAAATCATTAGAATAAGATCCTATGACAATATTTGTTCATTCTAATGCATGTTCTGAGAGGTTTTCTGTAATGCAGTTACATCTGATCTTGGCTGTTAATGGTAAACCAGTAGTTTCAGAGATACATGACGATTATCTGGGATTAATATGTTAATGTTTGATGTGTAGTCCCATCACAAAATAACAATACAAAGCATTAATGTAATGTCTACATAGAACAATTAAAAACACCTTGGGTTGAAGAATATCTTGTTAATTACTACTTGCTATATTAAATGGGTAAACAAGCTAAATATTTGAAAACTGAAAATTATATCAGCAAGTATTTAGTAGAAAGCAAGTAAAAACATTTTTAGTTTGGATTTTAATTATTGTCATTAGAATATATTTTTTAAAAGCTTAATATTACTATGGACAATTCAATTCATTTTAAAGTAGATTTTACTACCCAGAAGATCTCTACCAGTTGGCTCCACTTTACCCCTTTTTTACTTTTATTAATCTAAGTTGCTTAGATTGGCATTAAACTTATAATCCTCCTTCAGCCTCCTGAGTCACTGGGATTAAAGGCAGGCACCACTGTGCTTTGTTTACTAATAGTTTTGATTTAATATTTCTTGTATTATATGAGTTCAAAAGTGTATAAGTGACTAGGTAAGTATTTGTAGTCAATGCTTATACAGTCAACTACATTTCTATTGCATATGTAGAAGTTGTTATATATCAACTTTTATCTCCAATTATATAGTTTGAGTCACAACCTAAAAGAAAATTATAGTATATTTCAATTGATATGTGTATATATAAATATATATGTTTAAGCCTAGTAGAAATCTAATTACATCTAAAAATTCTAAAATAAGTTATAATCTGTCAAACAATACATTTAGAATGCAGTCTACTCATTTCATAATTTATACATTACAAATTAGTTCAAAATGACAAATTCAAATCATTTAGTTTTAACTTCACAGAATTATTTTTTCTGTTCACCAATAAAATATACAATTAATTACATTCTAATGAAAATGACTTTCTACACATACACCAATATGGCCTGAAACACTAGGATATCTATTTCAAGACACACCAGTGGTAATATTAAGAGGTAGAATCAGTTACAGAATTGCTGGGCTCATTCTGACAGAAACATGTCCTTAAAGACAAAATAAGCCTTATCAATGCAGCCTTCCACTCAAAATTTGAGCATAAATTACACTGCTGATATCTTCAGCAACTTAATCTCACTAATTGAACTGAAAAAAATAGTTCCACTAATTTTTAAATGAAACTAAAAATAATGGCTTTCTTCTTGCAAAATGATTAATATTCCGGATCCTCTTTTCTGAGCCAGAATGACATGAGTGCTTACCCTACCTGGACCAGGAGATGGTGGGTTCTGGAGAGCCTGAAGCCCTGCAGGATAATGTCATCTCTTCTCCTCTCTCTGCTGTGGCATTAAATGATTTCTGAGGCATTGTGATTGCTGGTGGCACTGAAAGAGACATAGACGTAGAATAAATAGAGATGAAAACATTTGCTCCAACATCATTCTGAGACTTGTTTTTTATTTACCCCCTTTTTTCCTAAATGCTAAATATTAAAAATTGACAGTTAATTACTGGTTTCATAAGGTCACTGATATGCCTTCTTACATATAATAACAAAATACTTGTAATGATATTTTATTATTTCTCAATCTATTAAGTTAAACAATGAGCTACATATTTTGGCAAACATATATACCTTTATGAAATATGTCTCACAAGTAGACAATACTACCCTGACTTAATCAATACTGATATCTCATTTGAGCATAAATGGATTTCCTATTTGGGTTCTCATAGGTATATGTAATGACATAAGCAATCATTCACTGCTTCAAGACAGGGCTTTCAAATTAAGTGTCAAAGCATAATGTTCTTTCTGATTAACTACTCTTAATTTCTTCAAACAACTATAAAACATTTTATGAGGAGAAACTGCTTAAGCCATAGAGTGTATGAAAATAGATTTTCATGAACAATTCAATTTTAAAATTAAGCGTCCCCAATTTCTAACTAATTACATTGCAAAAAACTGCATATGCTGCACATTTTGGACAGGTTGAAACTGTTACTGAAATGCACTGCTTGCATAAACAAGGCACTAACCTCTGTTACAGAAGCTAAATTTCAAAGTAAAGCATAAATTTTAACTCAATATGTGATTTCAAGATATGAAATTGAATATAATAAAGTAATATTGCAAAATTAATTCTTGTAATAGATTTATTTTTACATATGCAAACAACATGACCAGACAGACATTTAGAAGTGTGATTACAATTAAATATCTTTATAATAGCATTCAGGTCAGCAATGATGTTGCATTATCCCCTTGATAGTGAGGATAAGAACTAAAATGTATCTTAGGGATTAAACACAATAAATCAAGGTTCTACATTTATGAATTTAAACATGAGGAGCATGATCTGATATGTTATCTCTGAAATAACAACAATTATTAGGATTAAAAAAGAGGAATTTTTCACGTGTTAATTCTTATTTTAAGTATTTTCCACTTGACTTTCTGTATCTTATTTTTCCTTCCTGGTAATAATAAAAACTTTTTAATCAAAATGCTCTGTTTTACCTTATTTATAAAGAACACTATTAGTATTTTCATTATAACAATAAAGATTTTTAATACATTAAAGAATTACAATGAAAATGAACTCTTTAACAGAAATCCTAACACCAAATATTTGTAAACAGAAGCACTTTCAAAGTGATAATTAGGTACTCTAGTTCTTGTTCTGAAGCTATTGCTAACTGAAAAAGATTATTTAATTTTAATCATCATTTTCTTGTGTACAAAGTAAATTAAGCTAAAGGATCTATAAAAATTAATAAATCTCAACAGTTTTTCTTTATGTTACCTTAGGTCTTCTAATGAAATGTCTGTTCTTAACTTACAGTGTAGGTTAGCAGAACATTATTAATAATTTTAATATTTCATATTCATATAACTCTGTGAAAAGCAATTCCCAAACTATTCTGAGGAATAATAGTATCAAAATCTGAAAAAGTTTCCCTTAGGTCAGATGCCAAAATGTTCAGGGAGTTTAATACCCACTGTTATGGACTATAAAAATCTTTTTATATATAGTATTTTTTTATTAATTCTTAATTCCCTATTGGGAATAAATAAGATTGAAATAAATTACGATTTCATTTCATCTATATTTCTTATTTTCTCATAAATCCTATGTCTACTCTATTTTTACTTTTTAAAATTACTATTTTACATTTAATTGTATCAGAAATATCAGTTTTAACATATTTACTAGGATGTGTATTCTCTATATTCAGGCTAACCAGCATTCATTAATTCCTCCAAATTTATTCAGGCAAGGCATAAAAAATCCCATTCTATCACAGACATAAATATGTTATTTTACGAATTTTTCTAATCAGGTATAAATATATGTCAACAAATAATTCCATAAGTAGATACTTCATTCATCAGAGGACTACTAAACTTAAGAGTCACTACACAATTGTTTTGCATTAATACTTCCTTTTTTATTCTCCAGGCTGTTTAGCTGTTAGAAAGTCATAGGTCTTCCCATGAGTTCACTATTACATGATTCCTCCCACTATATTTAGATATTGAAGATAAAAACCTGAGATAATTTAGAAATCATGTTTCTAGGGTGATTCATAGTATTCAAGGATTACTCAGGGTTATCAATTCTTTAATAAGGAAGCAAGTATTCACATGTTGCAAATTGCATCTTTGGCAATTTTCATATACTCAGTTTCCTATGGAGTAAGAAAGATTGATATTTTAAGATTATGTGAATGCTGTCTTATACAATGAAAGATTTCCATTGTGAAGAGTGCATTATTATTTTGGTTAACTGTTACTTTCCAATGGTCATACTACCATTAATAAAATCATATTTCATCTTTTACTAACTCAATTTTATTTGCTTTGCTCTTTTCTACTTCTCCAAATGATATAACATGATTTAACACCTCTAAATTTTCATTAATAATGGTTCTGGTTGCTTGAAAAAATCTCTTATTTCCCATTTATAAAGTTTGCCAATGAAAGTGCTATTTGATACATTTTTGAAATTAAATGCATAATTTAAGGGATATGAATTATCATATGATAGACAAAAAGATAAAGTATTATAAAATTTCAGTTTGAATGAAGTATTACTCAGTGGTTACCTTAAAACAAAAATATAGTTTTAACTCTTTTTAGAAAACTGCAAATAAATTGTCTCCAAGTTGGATTTTCTCCTGAAAAACTCGATTGTTGACTTCCAATGGAGAAAATGTTCTACAACCTCCTTATCTGAAATCATGCTTTTCTCAAGTTGAAAAGCATATTAAAAAATATTGAATTTGGTAGCACATCTGAATATCCACCTGTTTTATGCTTAGTCACACTATGAATAAATTTTCAAAAATTAAAAAAAAAAACAAGTCTAGTCTGAGCCATCATGGCAGTGCCAGTGTAGTCCTGTTTGTACTGAAAAGGAGGTGGTGGCCAAGCTCTGGTTGAGTGGGAATCAGAAGTCCTGTCAAGATCCACATGGAGGAATGAGTTCCATTTCAACCCAGGCTGCTACCCAGGCCCGAGTGTTTGGCCTAGTAGAGAGAGGTCACACCAGGCTTCCCTCAGAACACTGGGGCCTGTAGCCTCAAAGTCTTCTCCTATAGGCGGTGGTGGATAACCCAAGCAAGATGATGCACCCATTTCCATGCTACTCAAAGACAATCAGAACATCCCTGGCACTGAGAAGGGTGACGATGCTATGAAAAGACTTGTCTTCGGAAATGACCACTCAGAAAGAGAAGGTAAAAATCAAACAGGAAGAAATGGCAAAATCTGAGCACATCAGATCCTGAAGGCTCAATTATTGCCTTGACCATCAATTCCCTCAATTATGAAGAACACATGCAGAAACCTCTTAAATAACAATTATGATGTCTTTGAGCAGACATGTTGAAAACTAATAGGTGCCCCAAAACAAGACCAGAGAGCCATTCCAATGTCTGACCAGAGGCATTCAAAGAAAACCAATAAAGCTTGCTAATATTTTTTTAAAAAATGTAAAAATCAGAATCCTATTTCACTGCTATTTTTATTTTTGAAACATTTATTTTCCCTATAGATGTTATTTAGATTTGTTTCCTATCAATAATTTAATAAATTTAAACTTCAAATGAAAACGTGAGATATATTTAAATATCTGGTTTTCTTGTAACTATGATATATATTTACAGATATGAATCACATGAACAAAACTTTTTCTGCCCCCAATAATTTCACAAGTATTGAAAGATCCTATTGCAAAGAATTATTCAAAAAATTAATATTTCAAGTAAGCATCTAAAGGAATTCATATGAAACTACAGAGAATAAATAAACTAAAATAAAGCCATATTGTTTGTTTAAAAGTAATATAAATATATGATTTCAGAACTTTTTCTTAGAGACTTACTAACGATCACTAAATATTTAGTAAATCACAGCAGTTTCTTTTCTTCAAGTTCTGGAGAGTAGAATCTGTGTGTCAGGAAGCACAAAGGGGTTTGAAGAATCTCAGAACTCCAGAGAGATGCTACAGGCTTGGCATCTTGTTTAGCCCTGGAGACTGATGCACCTACATCTACCAAGGGCTATCTTTGAATTATTTCATAGTAGTAATGAAGGTAAAGTTGGATGCTGATGAAAATGATGGAAACAAAAGCTTTATGTGATAAAAAAAAGATCAATTTAGCATAATATCTTAACATTATGATAAAATCATCAAATAGTCAGGGAGCCAATAATTTCAGGAATAGTATTACTGCATGTTTTAAAAATAGCAAATGTTGCAAACCAAACATTATATCCACCTTCTTGGAGAAAAGACTTGCAATCTATTTTATTTTCTCCCCTATAAGTCTTTAAATTTTGCCCCATTAATTAGTTTAGAAGTTTAATATTTGAGATTTTACATATACTACACAACTGGCAAAAGTCATTAAGCAGCTTGTCACAACACCTAACAGAAAACTTGGAGGAAAACATTCATGAATTCTTTGTTTGTGGACTCTGAATGACATAGAATGAACATTGTTACTAGAAAGATACCAGAATGTGAAAAACCACAAGACAAGTTAAGAGTTTATTTTTTCAGAATCCTTTGCTCTTAACTAAAGGCAGCACCAAAGCTACAAGTGGTCAGCAGCACTGCCTAAAAAAAGTCCAGGAGAAAACTGCTAGTTCAGACTCAAGCAGCAAGAAAGAAATCTGGTGGTAACAATGGCAACAAAGGGGACTCTGCAAGACCTAATTCTCTGAGATGTGAGATTCTTTCTGATCAGATGAATTGTTGTCCAAGAGCAAATTCCCATGGCTTTCCCTTTGTTACTTGGATCATCTGGATCAGAATGTCCGCATAGTTGTAGCATAGAGTGGGAAATAAAGGCTCAGATTTGTGATCAAAACACTAAACAGTGGTGACCCAAGCAACAGGAAAATATGGGTGATAACAAAATAGGAAGAGCTTGGAAAAGCAACAGTAACAACTTATTTGTGAAATTTTGAGCTCTGTCCTGGGTTATGTATGTGTGAATTTCATCCTAAATTGAACCAACAAGTTGTGAATTAAGAAACACTGAAATTTTTTTGGAAAATGAACTGATGTTGAGTTCATAAACCAAGACATCTAGACAGAATATGTGATCTAATGGACTGATTGCTTGTAAAAACAAAACATCAATATTCTCCAAAGAACTGAAAGACCAGTGCCTCATAATGTGTGCTTAAAAACCAGGATATAGTCTAGTTTTAGTAAATGTTTAATTTCTGGGAAAATCTCATGTCAGAGGAAAATGCAAATGGCATATTGGTATATGTTGGATTATCTAAACACTATTTTAAATAATGTTCCCAAGAATGAAGATTGATCATTTTGAAAGGAATGAAAATAGTTTCTCTAAAGCTATAAGTTGTGTTTGAAAAACAGAACTTATACATGTAAACATTGAAACTAAATTTGTAATGACTACAAACAAAACTCATGGACATGCAGAACAGATGTAACAGATGAAAGAGTTCTGAATTTTAAAAATGACTAATAAGAAATAAAATATAAAACTGAAGAACAATATTAGAGAAAAAGAAATAAATAGAGCTTCAGGAAACTGTGAAATAATGCTAAAATTTATGAAATCCAAGAAAGAAAGAAGAAACAACCCCATGGAAAAGTAAACATATGTTTTGATATCTATGAACTTAATGTCTGAAAATCTATTAAATTGGTAAAATCATTGAATTAAAACTTCTAGACTTGTTACATTTTAACCACAAACAAGATAAGCTAAAAAAGTTCATATCCAGACATATCACAATTAAACTTGGAAAGCTAAAGACATATAAATGCAAGAAGATGCATAATTGATAACAGAACAATGAATGAATTAGGTATAGGTTTCTAATCAGAAAACATGAAAGTCTTAAAGAAGGGAAACTATCTTAAAGTAACAGAAGAACAGACCTGTGGGAAAAATTCTTAGTATAAACTTCCTTTAGAAATTAAGCTAAATAAAGGAGAACTAGCCAAATTTCAACCAGCTATCTTCATCTAAAAGATATACTAAAAAAAGAAATTCAATAAGAGGGAATATCAAACTTCAGCAATGAAGAAAGAACAAAGAAAATGGCATTCTTAGTCACCAATATACTATAAGTAGAACACAAGTACTTGGGAAATATAAGTAAATTAAATTCATATAATCAGAAACAAGAAACGAATATTTTTCAATTTACAGAAATTGGAAATCAAATATTGTCTAAATTCAAATCAGAAGGAACCTACAAAATGTTGCCAGCACTAATTACTAATTTCAACACAAAGAATTTCAGGAAAACAAGCAAAACAACATATTTTACATACATACCATCAATAAACAATTGGAACCAAAATTTAGAAAAACACACAATATAGCTTTAAAAATTATCACATACTTGTGCTTATTTGTTTTTTTTTTTAGAGAGAGGGACAATGAGAGAGGCAGAGAAAGAGAGAAACAACTTTATTTAGTTTTTCACATGGCCTTAGTTGCTCCAACACTCAGTTGTGTACGTGGTGCTGGGGTTTGAACCCGGGTCCTCATGCTTGCCAGGCAAGCGCCGAAACCACTGAGCCACCGCTCCAGCCCCATATACTTGTACTTATAAACAAAATGTATGTGTGGACTCTGAATGCTGAAAACTACAAAGTACGAAGACAGATAAATGGAGATTCATGGGACATTCATGTATTTGCAGATTTGACAGAAAATGTAATAACTTTGTGAAATTAATAGACTCTACACAATTATAATTAAAATAGAAGGAGATTTTTGTAGGCAAATTAATACTAATGCTTAAATGAAAATGAAGTAAGTTCTAATTTTCAAAATTCTTTGTAAAGGAAGAACAGATGAATACTATCACTACTAACTGATTTTAAGACTTCCAATAAAGCCATGGTAATTATTTCAAGGGTGCTAGTGTTCAAGGGATAGACATTAATTCAGTTGAATAGAAAAGAACCCAAGCTCAGAATGAAGAAGAAGTCTTATTCCCATGATATAAAATTAAAAACAATTTCATAAAGCATAAGAAACAGAATATTCATAAAAAATTGTATTTACTTCATTAGGGATACAAAATGAACAAAGAGAGAGAGAACAAGATGGCGACCACCCCAGCAGCAGTGACTCCGAGACGCTCCTGAGAATCACCTCACACTGCAGGAGTACACTCGGATTCCCAAGGTAGGACCAATCTCCCAGTGTGGGGGAACATTAACCCCCCCTGCAATTTTTTTTAACTCCATAGAAATAGCATGGTGCATTAACGAATAAAAAGGAGGAAGTTTGTGGCACCCACATGACTGGCCCCCCACACCCAGGAGGAGGGGAGCTTTCCTGGAGGGGAGGAAACGGAGCAAGTTTCCTAATCAAATACCCTAATCCTGCCACAAACTCTCTGATCTGATTGATCTTAATTTACATGAACTTGGAATAAAGCTCTGGGAATTAATCATTCATATTAGCGAACCTACAGCTGTTCCTGCGAGTGGCAGCATACGGATCACCAAGTGACATTTCCCTGAGGGCGGGGCTGGCTGCTCAGCAAAAAACGGTCTTGGGATCTCAGCCACCACAGTCAGAAAACCAGAACCTACCACTCTGAGTATTGGACATCTCCCAAAGGGGCTGTGTGGTGCTCGGTTCTCCCTCTACATCTCCAGTTGCTGCCTGGTACCAGGGGAGGAGAAGATTTGACACAAGGCCAACCTCTTCCTCCCTTGTACTCTGAGATCCTGCTATCTGAAGAAACAGACACTCTTCAAAATGATCACTCCCTTGATATAATATATTGTGTAAGCTCTTTCAAAGAAAACTGCTAATATTGGTGCTAGTCATCAGCACATCTGTTTTATAGACTAATATCTGCACCTATAACCTCTCAAGTTCTCTCAAAACGGTCTGGCATCTTTAGGTCTATATTGACCAAATAGCTCCCCATCACAATGAAGCAAAGTCATAAGAAATTCCATTTACTTCGCCAAGAGTAACAAGGTTGAACTACAAGACTTGCTCTCTGATTCTGAAAATGAAGAAAATGGAAAATAACTCTCCTCCTCAGACCTACAGCTCTCTACACAAGGACCCCATAGCCAGGGTCCTAGATAAAAACCAAAGATACTGTATCAACATTATGATTAGTAATGTAACCACAGAGTTGAGAGATGAAATAAGGAAAGAGATCAGAGAACAATTTCAAGAGATGAGAGACAACTTTTATGGGGAAATAAGGGAGCAATTCCATGAGATGAAAGATCAGCTATACAAAGATAGAGACATTCTGAAAAGAGATATAGCAGAGATATCAGGATTGACAAACACAGTTAACCAAATCAAATCTTCAATGGATGATACCAATACCAGAATATACTCTACTGAAAATAGAACTTCAGCCCTTGAAGAAAGAACATCAGAAAATGAAGACCACCTAAACATTGTTGAACATAAAGAAGATAAACAAGAGAAGCAACTTATATTACATAATCAGAACTTCCAAATAATATTTGATGAGATGAGGTGTAATAATCTGAGAATCATTGGCCTGAAGGAAAACTCCAAACATCAGACAAGAGGCATCAAGAAATTTTTAAGCAAAATCATAAGCGAGAACTTCCCTCATCTTAAAATTGATCTGGAATATCACATCTAAGATGCTTATAGAACACCAAATAGGCCTTACCAATTGAGAAACTCACCAAGACATATCATATACAAAATGAATAACAGAGAAATTAAAGAGAAAATTCTAAAAGCTGCTAGAGAAAAGCCCCAAATCATATTTAGAGGCAAACCAATTCAGAACACTATGGATTTTTCAGAGCAAACAATGAAGACCAGAAGAGCTTGGAAAAAATATTTTTCAAGTGTTAAAAAATAACAAATTTCACCCAAAGGTAATATACCCGGCAACACTCAGCTTCAAATGTGATGGGGAAATTAAATACTTCAACGATAAACTCAAACTAGCAAGATACCTGAACACAACTCCTACACTACAGAATATTCTCCAAGATGTTCTCCATTCAGAAGAAAATGCCAATGATATCCTAAATTCTTAAACAAGGACCAGTCAATAATCATTATACACAAATTGACTTCCAAGATGACTCAAAACTCTGTAATTGATACAAAGTCAGAGACTCAGCCTCCCATATCTATTCTAACTTTGAATGGTTTCATTGACCCAATTAAAAGACACAGACTGGCCCACTGGATCAAAAAACAAAGTCCAACAATATGTTGCCTGAAAAAGGCACATTTGACACTCACAAATAGACAGAGGCTGAAAGTGAAAGGATGGCACAATGTCTACCAGGCCTGCGTTCCAAAAAAGCAAGCTGGCGTGGCAATCATAATATCTGATAAAATTAATTTCCATCTAAAAGTAGTCAGAAAGGACAAAGAGGGACACTTCATCATACTAAAAGGGACAGTTCATCAAGAAGATATAACAATAATTAATATTTATGCCTCCAATTACAACCCCCCCCAAATATATGGAAAAAGTACTTAAGGACATTAATCTCTTCATTTATCTCAACGCAATAATTCTGGGGGACTTCAACACACCACTATAAACTCTACACAGATCACCAAAACAAAAAAATCAATAAAGACATCTCCAGTCTGAAGAACTCTATTAATTAATCGGGCTTAACAGACATTTACAGAATATTCCATCCTAAGACAGCTGAATTTACCTTCTTCTCAGAGGTTCATGGATCCTTCCCTAAAATAGACCACATCCTAGTTCACCGAGCTAATCTTAACAAATATAAAAAAGTGGATATAATCCCATGTATACTGTCAGATCATAATGCTATGATCTTAGCAATTAACAACAAGAGAAACAACGGAAACTACTCAAACACTTGGAAATTGAATAATTATCTCTTAAACAAAGGATGGATAAAAAAGGAAATGAGAGCAGAAATTAAGAAGTCCTTGGAATTGAATGAGAATGAGGAAACAACATCCTGAACCCTCTGGTATAGTATGAAGGCATTCTTAAGAGGTAAATTTATAGCATTGAGTGCGTATATCAAAAATCTAGAAAGAGATCAGATAAATAGACTTATGCTTCAACTCATACGACTACAAAATGAGGAACAATCCAACTGCAAAGCTAACAGAAGACTGGGAATTACCAAAATCAGAGCTGAAATCAACGAAATTGAGAACAAAAAAACTATACATACTATTAATAAAACTAAGAGTTGGTTCTTTGAAAAAATAAACAAAATCGACAGACCCCTTGCAAACCTCACCAAAAGGAAGAACGAAATGAAGCAAATCAACAAAATCAAAGACAAAAATGGGGATATAACCACAGACTCATCCAAGATCCAGAAGATTTTCAGAACCTATTTTAAAAATTTATACTCTGCCAAGTTTGATAACCTGGAGGATATGGGAAGGTTCTTGGATATATATGACATCCCCCTTTTAACATAGGAGGACATTGAAAATCTAAACCAACCTATCATGTATAGCCAAATTGAAGCTGCAATCAAAGCTCTCCCCGCAAAAAAAGAGCCCAGGTCCAGATGGATATATGGCAGAATTCTAGCAAGCCTTCACAGAAGAACTAGCACCGATCCTCTACAAGCTCTTCTAGGAAATTGATAGAGCGGGAACATTCTGAAACACTTTTTTTGAAGCAAATATTACACTGATTCCAAAACCAAACACGGACTTGTCAAGAAAAGAAAACTACCGACCAATTTCCCTGATGAACATTGATGCAAAAATCCTTAATAAAATTTTAGCTAATAGTATACAAAAGCACATTAAAAAGATAATTCTTCATGGTCAAGTGGGCTTCATTCCAGAAAAGCAAGGCTGGTTCAACATACACAAATCAATATATGTGATTCACCACATAAACAGAATTAAAAACAAAAATCATATAATCATCTCAATTGAGGCAGAGAAGGCATTTGATAAAATTCAACACCACTTTATGCTGTAATCTCTGGAAAAGATAGGGATCAAGGGAAGATACTTTAACTATGTTAGATCCATTTACGACAGACTCATAACCAACATTATCTTCATGGAGAAAAAGATGAAAGCATTTCCACTGAATTCTAGAACAAGACAAGGCTGTCCACTTTCCCTATCTTGTTCAATATAGTCCTTGAAACTCTTGTGAGAGCTATCAGGCAAGACAAGAAAATCACAGGTATCCATATAGGAAAGAGGAAGTTAAGTTATCTCTATTTGCTGATGACATGATTCTATACCTAGAAGACCCAAAAACATTGGCCAGAAAACTCCTGGAGTTTATAGGTGATTTCAGCAAAGTAGTTGGCTACAAGATCAACTACAGTAAGTTACCAGCTTTCTTTACTGCAGCAACAAATCCCCACAAGAAGAAATCAGGAAATCTCTCCCGTTCACCATCTCTTCCAAAAAATGAAATACTTGGACATTAACCTTACGAAGGATGTTAAGGACCCCTACAAAGAAAACTATCAAACACTAAGAAAAGTAATTACAGAAGACCTGAGCAGATGGAAAAACATACCATGCTCATGGTTAGGTAGAATCAATATAATAAAAATGGCCAGTCTATCCAAAGCCCTATACAGATTTAATGCAATCCTCATCAAGATACCATTGGCATTCTTCACAGATATAGAAAAAGCAAGTTCATATGGAATAACAGGACCCAGACTAGCCAAAACATTACTTTACTGGAAGGAAGAAGTAGGGGGCATCTCAATCCCTGACCTGAAATTATACTACAGAGCTGTAGTAGCAAAAAAAGCATAGTATTGGTATCAATACAGAACAAAAAATCAGTGGAACAGAATAGAAGATCTGTTCTATATTTAACTATTTGATATTTGATAAAAGGGGCAAAAGCATAGTGTGGAAGAAAGATATTCTGTCCAACAAATGGTGTTGGACAAATTGGTCAGCCTTTGTAGACAACCGAAGTTGGATCCTTATCTTTCACCCTGCACAAAAATTAAATCTAAATGGGTCAAAGATCTGGATATTAAGCCAACAACTTTAAACTTACTAGAAAAAGAAGTAGGGTCATCATTACACCATATAGGAGTCGGCAGATACTACCTTAACAAAATTCCCATGGCTGAAGCAGTGAAGTCAAGAATAAGCGAATGGGATGCAATTAACTAAAAAGTTTTTGCACAGCTAAAAATCTAGTCAGGAGCATCAACAGAGAACCTACAGAATGGGAGAAAACCTTTGCCTGCTACACCTCAGACAGAGGGCTAATATCCAGAATATATAAAGAACTAAAGAAACTAAACACCCAAATCACAAATAATCCAATTAATAAATGGGCTATGGACCTTAAAAGAAACTTCTCACCAGAGGAAGTTCAGAAGCCCATAAATATATGAAAAAATGCTGTATTCTGTCAGATCATATGATCTTAGCATCATTAGCTATAACGGAAATGCAAATAAAAAATTCAATGAGAAACCACCTCACTCCTGTTAGGGTGGCAAAAAAGAAAAATTCTAACAACAACAGATGCTGGAGGGACTGTGGGATAAGAGGAACTCTGTTACACTGCTGGTGGGACTGCAAACTGGTTCAGCCGCTCTGGAAAGCAGTGTGGAGAATCCTCAAAAAAATTAAGGATGGAACCACCTTATGACCCAGCTATCCCACTCCTGGGGATTTTCCCAAAAGAGTTAGAATTCAGCATATTATAGTGATGTGCCTTCATCAATGTTTACAGCAGCTCAATTTACTATAGTTATATTATGGAACCAACCCAGATGCCCCTCAATTGACAAGTGGATACAAAAACTTTGGCACATATATTCAATGGAATACTACTTGGTCATTAGAGAAGACGATATTATGGCTTTAGCAATCAAATGGATGGAGATGGAAAGAATTATGCAAAGTGAAGTATCCCAATCTCTGAGACTCAAGGACCGAATGGTTCTCTCATCTGTGGAAGCTAGAATACATCGGGAAGCAGTATGTTAGATGGTTAAGCTAATAATAACTTCAAATTATATGATTCTTATTGCAACAGTGAAATGACTCCCTAGAATACTTAGAGGCATATGTCTGGGGACAGGGTTGAGGGAGGGCCTAGGAAAATCACCTAGGAGACTGGAGGATGCGAATATAGGGGAATCATCTCAGAATGTGATCTTGTCCTCCACGAGATATCCATTTAACTCAGGGGTTCTTCTGGAGGAAACAGCAACAGGGGTAACCCAAGCTGGGCATCCATGACATGGCATTAGCCCTGGGTAACTAAGTATATATACATTTGTTTTTGAATATTTTATAATGTTTCCCCCTCAATTGTAACTCTATATCATCTAATAATAAAAAAAAAGTAAAAAAAAAAAGTTTCACCTCACTCTAGTCAGACTGGCAAAGGTGAAGAATAAAAACTATAACAAATGCTGGTGGGGTTATAGGGAGATAGAAACACTAGCACATTGTTGGTGGAATTGCAGACTGATAGAGCCACTCTGGAAAGCAGAGTGGAGACTCCTCAAAAAATTAAGGTTGGAATCACCATATGACTCAGCTATCCCTCTTCTGAATATTTTCCCAAAGGAGTTATAGTATCACATTATAGGATCACAGCAAAATCTATTTGCATAGCAGCTCAATTTACAATAGCTAAATTATGTAATCAGCCCAGTTACCCCTCATTGGATGAATGGATCCAAAAGCTCTGGTGTATATATCTATAATGGAATTCCACTCAGCTATTAGAAACAACAGTATTGCACTCTTTGAAGGTAAATGAATGGCAATGAAAGAAATTATGCTGAGCAAAGTTAGCCAAACCCAGAGCATCAAGTGCTCATGTTTTCCCTCATTTGTGGAGGCTGGAGCTAAACCAAGGCTTGGGGGAAAGGTAGACAAACTCATGTATTAGAACCATAGAAAGAAACTGCAATATGTCAAAATTTATGAGATTCAGTTGCAAGATACTGGATAAGATATTTGAATAATCTATACTGCATGTCTTTACAAAAATGTAAATTTTAATCCTATTGTCAAATATGTCAAAGGATAACAAGGAATGATAGGAGGGAGGAGAAGGGAGGAGGAGGGAGGAGAAGGGGAAATGTTGGAACTGAGTTAAAGCAAGGTACACTCCAAGCATTTATAAGTATGTCACTGTATATACTATAGTCATGTCTATTAAAAATGTTCTTCATAGGTATAAGAATTATGTCACTGTACTTCAGTATTTTAGGAAAAATATAGGACCCAGAAAGAGATTCAAGGTTTTGGGGAATTGGACGAGGGAGAAAGAGGGGTGTGTGGGGGGAATATTGACCAAATTGCATTGCTGTATTGTGTGCATCTATGAATATGTGACAAAAAATATCCATTATTATGTACAACTATAATACACCAATAAAAATTATAAAATATTAAAAAAATGAACCCAGAATTATTCTGATCAAATCTAACAAAGCTTTAATGTATGGACTGAGAAGATTGAATGATTTGTAAGTACCTCTTCTGCATTCCTGGTTAAAGTTCTAATATGTATATATGTGTACATATGTATGTATGCATGTGTGTGTATACACACAAACAAACACACACACATACACACACACATATACAAACATGGAAAATATTCAGTAAATAAAGAGGAAAAATTCACATCAGGCTTTGAGTATAAAATTATTAAAAGCAGAAAATATGAGATATAAAGAGGATTTTTATGACTGCATTTCACATGATTGTTAATCTAGATGAAATTTTGATCCTATAGAGATTAGCAGATATTTCAAAATTCAAATCCTCACATATTAAAAGCACAGTTCCTAATGAAAAGTATACTTGACAGGATTAACCATGTGTTAAAAAATGAAAAAGAAAAGATTAGTGATTTGAACATATAATAGAAAGATTACCCAAGTTAACACAGTAAGAAAAAAAATAAAAATCAAGAGTTAATGAACAGAATATCTGAGAGTCACTGGATAGCTTCATGTGACCTAATGTGTGCAATTGGAGTCCCAAGAGGAATGTGGAACATAGAATAAAATATACAGATGTAAGGCCTGAAGAGTCTCTAAATTTGATAAAGATTTGTCATGGAAGGTTGTCAACAACACTCAATCATGAGTGATAAATCATGAGTGATTCACCAAGGTATATTACATCTACACTGTTTGAAGAAAATTAGAAACAGACAATCTTTCAGTACTTGGGGTTCTGGGGGGCAGTGGGTGAGGAGCGCTTGACATAAGAAGAGCAAAACAAAGATAACACTTGACTTGCTGTTAGAAATAGTTAAAATAATTGTTGGCATTTATTTTTAAAGAAACAAAAGAATAAAAGCCTTTAATTTAGAATTCAAGAACCAGAAAATACTTTCTCAGCATATAGTAGATGAAGGTAATTCTCAGCAAGAGACCTACACTGTAAGAAATGGTAAAGGAAGCCATTCAGGCATATGGGTTTGATACAAGGTGGAAATCTGGATTTATACAAAGGAATAATGAATCCCAGAAATGGTAACTACATAAGTAAATGTAAAATATTTTTATTTTTATTATCAAATTCAATATTAATAATTATGGAATAATGTATTAATACTAGCTAACTGTCAGCTTAAATATACATAGCAAAGTGGTGATGGGTGGAATAATGTTCTCTCCCCAAAATATCAACATATTATCGCTTCACCACATATGAATTCAACTTACATTGAAAAAGGACTTTGAAGATGTATAACAAGGTACAGACAATTGATATCACAGCATATTCATGTGAGACCAATAGTGGGCACTGAAAAGCAGAGATCTCTCTTCAGTTGGAAGAAGCGGGAGCAGAAGGTAGAGGGGAGAAACGAGCTATTTCAGACAGGAAGAATCTAAGGTACTACTGTTGACTCTTCCTTCAAATGTCCATGTGTACAGACCAGAAAGACAATTTCAAAAATAAGGGAAGTGTCCTCCAATCACACAAAAGAAGAAAAAAAAGACCTCAGACCTACAGAACAAAGGGGCTGAGTTTTGCCAAAACTCTGAAAGGTAATAGAAGGGATTCGTCCCAGAATCTCCAGAAAGGAACACAAATCTACTGATACTTTGATTGTGGTCTTATAATAACCTGAGAATATCTCAGCATGGCACACTAAGATTTATGACCTAAAGAAACTGTGAATAAATACATTAGAATTATTAAGGCACCAACATTGTGGTAATTTGTTATAGCAGAAATAGAAAACTAACAAAATATTTATAAATTATGTAAACATAATATGTCAACCCTCATACAAAGGCTGAAAGACCAATTTTTTTGTACTTTGATGGTTAATCATATTTTTAAATTTATTTTTATGAGTGCATTATAGTTTTACATAAAGTCGGGATTAGTTGTCATATATTCCTACATGCACGCAATTCAGCAATGCAATTTGTTCAATACCCACTCCCCACATCCCTCTACCTCCCTCCTCACATTCCTTGATCCTTTGTTTTTCTTCTGGGTCCTATATTGCTCCTAAAAAAACCCAGATACAGTGACATAATTCTTATATCTATGAAAAACGCTTCTTTATAAATATGGCTATAGTATGTACAGTGACATAACTTATCTTAGTTCCAACATTTTCCCTTCTCCTCCCTTCCTATTATCCCTTGTTATTCTTCAAAATATTTGACAATGAGATTAAACATTACATTTTTTGTACAGGTATGCGTCATAGCTTGTTCAAATATCTTATGAAATATATTGCAACTGTATCACATAAATATTAACATTTTGCATTTTTGTTCTATGGATATAAAACATGAGTGTGTCTACTTTACTCCTGAGCCTGGGTTTAGGTCTAGCCTCCACAAATGAGGGATACCATTCAGCCCTTGACTCTCTGTTTGACTAACTTCATTCAGCATGATTGCTTCCAATGCCATCCAGTTACTTTCAATAAATGCAATATCATTATTTCTAATAGCCGAGTAGAACTCCATTGTATGTACATACCAAAGCTTTTGGATCCATTCATCCAGTGAGGGGCATCTGGGTTGGTTCCATAATTTAGCTATTGTAAATTGAGCTTCTATGAACATGGATATTGCTGTGTCACTGTAATGTGCTGATTCTAACACCTCTGGGAAAATACCCAGAAGAGGGATAGCTGTATCATATGGTGGATCCAACCCTAATTTTGGGGGGAGTCTCCACACTGCTTTCCAGAATGTGTGGACCAGTCTGCAAAATTTCACAGTGTGCTAGTAATACTATCTTAAGTGGGTCAGTGATGATCACCCCCTTTTTGTTGGTGATTTTGTTCATTTCCTCTGATTTTCTCCTTCTTTTACTTAGAGTAGCTAGAAGTCTGTCAATTTTATTTATTTATTTCAAAGAAAGAGCTCTTTGTTTTGTCAATTCTTTTTATTTATTTATTTTTGTTGTTGTTCTCAATTTTGTTGATTTCAGCTTTGACCTTAATTATTTCCTTCGTCTGTTAGTTTTGAGATTAGACTGTTCTTCCTTTTGTAGAGATTTCAGTTGGAGCATAAACTTATTTGTTAGGGGTTTCTCCTGATACTTAATGTGGACACACACTGCAATAAATTTTCTCCCTAAGAATACTTTCATGCTGTCCCAGAGGTTTTAATATGTTGTGTCCTCATTCTCATTCTCTTCCAAGAATTCCTTAATTACTGTTCTCATGTCTTCTTGGACCCATTCTTCATTTAATACGGTGTTATTCAATCTCCACATATATGTGTGTTTTGTGCCATAGTCTTTGATGATGTTAATTATTAGGGTCATGGCATCATGGTCTGATAGGATGCATAGAATAATATCTACTTTTTTATATTTGCTTAGATTTCCTTTGTGAACTAGTATATGATCTATTTTGGAGAAGGATTCATGTGCTGCTGAGAAGGTACACTCTGCCAATTTGGGTTGGAATATTCTGTAAATGTCTGTTAAGACTGTTTGATTTATGGTGTTTTTTAGACTGGATATCTCTTTATTGTTTTCTTGCTTTGATGATCTGTCTGTTGGTGATAGAAGAGTGCTAAAGTCTCCAGTACTATTGTGTTGAGGTCCACAAATGGTTTTACATCTTGGAGTATTTTTTCCACACAGTTGGGAGCATTGGTGTTTAGAGAATATATATTTACTATGGTTATTTTGTCCTGTTGTATTGTTTCCTATACTAGAATGCAGTGGCCTACTTTATCTCTTTTGATTAATTTATGTTTGAAATCCACTATGTCCAATATAAATATTGCAACTCCAGGATGCTTTCTTGGGCCATATTCCTCGTAGATTTTTTTCCATCTTTTCACTATTAATCTGTGGTGTCACTGCTGTAAACTGGGTTTCCTTTAAGCAGCATATTGTTGGATTTTGTTTTTTTGATCCCATCTACCAGTCTGTGTCTTTTGATTGGTGCATTCAGAACATTCACATTTAGTGTTAAAATTGTTAGGTGGTTGTGGTTCACATTGACTGTGTTTTATTAGTAATTTCTATGCTGTCTTAGTTGTCTGTTGATGACCTGTACCTTTATTAAAGTTCCTTTGATTGTGGGTTTTGAGGAATATTATTTTGTACTTATAACTGGAATTTAGCTTTGAGAATTCTTTGTAATGCTGGCTTTCTGTTCATGAATGCTGCAAGTTTTTTCTTATCATGAAAAGTTCTTATTTACCCCTCATATTTGAAGCTGTGTTTTGCTGGGTATAGTATTCTTGGCTGCATGTTGTGTTCATCCACACACTGAAAGAACTCTTTCCAAGATCTTCTTACTTCCAGAAACTGAACTGAAAAGTCAGATGTGATTCTTATTGGTTTGTCTCTGAATGTGATTTGGTGTTTCTCCCTTGCTGCTTTCAATATTCTTTCCTTGATTTCCCTGTTGTACATTTTGAATATGATGTGCCTTGGTGAGCTTCTCTTTTGATTAGGCCTATTGTGTGTCCTTTAAGCTTCCTGGATGAACATATCTGACTCTATTTTTATATAGGCAAAATTTTCTTTAGCAATTTCCTTGAGAATATTCCTTATTCCATTTGTTTGTGTTTCAATTACTTCCTGTATGCCAATTACTCTTAAATTGTTTCTTCTCATTTCATCCCAAGACATTTTAAAATTCTGTTTGTGTTCTGTGAGTTTTTTTTCTTTTTTTTTTAATCTGTGGGCTCTAGCTTTGCTCATCCTGTCCTTATTGTCAGAAGTTCTTTCTTCAAGAACTGAGATTCTGTTTTCTACAGAAGTTAGTCTAATATTAAATTCTTCCCTGGTTCCTCTCATGTCATTAACTGCAGAGTTTAGCTCTGTTACTTCCTTTTTCAGAATATCTATTTCTTTGATAATATAGTTTTTTATCTCTTCAGTCTTCTCACTTTGTCCCTTAATTATATCTTCTTTTAATTCATTGTTCCTTTTAGTAATCAGATCATTGATAGTATTTTAAAGGTTTTCATCTCTACCCCTACCCATGGCATCCTTTTGGGGGGAGTTTTGGCTTTGAGGTGAACCTCTCCTTGTTTAACTCTTCATTTTGAAGAGCTTCCTGTAGATCTCTGAATTGAAATTTTCTGAAGGGAAAGCAGGCAGTTCTCCAGGTGGTATTTCCTTGGAAGTGAAATAGTCAGATGAGCCACCAACTCTTTGATGATCACCTTCTTCCAGATGCTGTTTCTGCCCGGGTCCTGTTGTTGCTCTACGCGTGGTTCCAGGCTCAAGGTTGCAAATCTGAACCCAGCAAAACGGAGAACTACCTTCCAGCAGGACTCAAACAGGCTACAAAAGGAATGCTGGGCATCGGTAGGCAGGGGGTGCTCCAGGCTGAGAACCTCCCCTGGTTGGTCCTGAGCAGGGCTGCTCCAGTATGTGGGTCCTACCAGGGGTGTCATGAGCACCTTCCAGGGGTCCTACCATGGGTGTCCTAAGTGACTTCCAGTGCGACTCATACAGGTCCAGTAGGAACTCAGGGTGTCTGATAGTTGGGGCTGCTCTGAGCTTGAAACCCCCCTGGTTGGTCCTGAGCAGGGCTGCTGTAGATGTGGGTCCTACCAGTGGTGTCCTGAGTGCCTTCCAGCAGGACTCCAAGGCCAAATTTTTACAAATGAGATAGTATAACATTGTTTGGAAGACAAATGAAAATCTGCTTTAAATAAAGGGTTATAATTAATGAGGTAAGATACAAAAGTAATTATTTTTAAAAAAATCTCAAAAATCTACATAAGCCACAAATAAAATAGAAAACAATGGACACATAAGACAAGAGTAAGCCAATGGCAATATTAGACTGAAATCCAACCAAATCAGTATAACAAGTATAACATGACATTGTAAATTGTACAAATATTCTAATTTAAAGGCAGAGAATGCCCATATAGTCTAAATAAATAAGACCTATTGTATAATTCTTTTTATAAAAGTACATTTTACTTATAAAAAAAAGTTTGAGTTAAAATTCAATGGAAGGAAATAGTTATTCTGTGAGAACCCTAACAGGAAGAATGGGTGGGTGAGCTACTGTAGTATCAGTCAAAGATTTCAGAAAAAGTTATCAGGAAAAAATAGAGTCATTTTATTAAATAAAGAAATCAATACAGCAAGAAGACCTAATAATTTCAAATTTACATATGTTTATAAATAAATATGATTATATATAGTAACTTCATATGTTTAAAAATCCATGAAGAAGAAACTGACAGAAGCACAAAGAGAAATGGACAAATCCAAAATTTTATTACAGATTAAATATCTCTGTTAATAACTAATTGAGCAAATAAATAAGACACTAAAAATGTAACAGAAGATTTGATTTCATTATTAGTTATTCTCCTAACCAAACTGATGTTTAACAAGACTCCAACCAACATAAACACAATTCAAGTTCTTTTTAACTGAACAAAGAATACATGTGAAAAATATAAACCAAACAAAATGTATTCTTTGACTGCATTAAAATGAAATTAGAAATCAATGAAAGAATGATAGAAAATTTCCATATATTTGCAATAGAAGTGATATAATTGTAAATATGCCACTGGAAAAATAGGACATTAAAAAGAAAATTACAAGATATTTTCAAATCAATGGCAAAATACATAACATATCAAGAGTAGTGGAATGAAGTTAGTGCATTACATATAAGAAATTCTCACACATCATGCATGCATTAGATGAAAAAGTTTAAATCAGTGTTCTCAGTTTTAACCCTAAGAAAACAGAAGATCAAATTCTCTCCAAATAAATCAGTAAAGATGGAATAAAATGATAAAAGAAAAAAACCAAGAAAATCAAAATCTGTTTTCTTTTTAAGAAGAAGTGATCAATATAACTGATAAAATTCTAACCAGACTGACCAGAAAACAGGTAGAGAAGGAGAAAGGGAGTGACAGTGTGAGAAAAAAAAAAATGAATGTGAATACAAATAATAGTAAGAGATTGAGAACAAGAGCTTAACTACATACTCTAAAGATATTGACAGGATAATACAATGACACTGAACAATTTTATGTCAACAATATCAGCAACTTAGGGGCTAGAGTGGTGCCTCTGCTATTGGAGCACTTGCCTGGCATGTGGGAGGATACGGGTTCAAACCCCAGAACAACATACACAACAAAATGTCAGAGCAGTGAAAGCCACATGAAAAACTAAATAAAATTGATTCTCTCTCTCTCTCTCTCTCTCTCTCTCTCAGTATCCCTTTCTCTCTCTCTCTTTCTAATAAAAACATATTAGCAACTTAGATGAAATAAAAATGCCCTTGAAAGACATACACTACCAACTGAACAGGCATCCTGAATACCCTTTTTTTGATCAAAGAGTTAAAATAGTGGTTTAAAATATTGCCACAGTGTAAGATTTAGAACCAAATAGCTTTACTGATGAATTACACTAAATATTAAATGGACATATAATTGAAAGTAAGCATAAACTCTCCAAATAGAAAGAAGGAAGTTTTTCCCAACTCATTCTATGAGGCCAATTTTACTTTGAAGCTAAAATCAAAGGCATAAGAAGGAGACAGATGATGATAAACATTATTAAAGGAAAAAAATACAACTCATAGCAAATTTTTAGGGAATTAAATCCAACAGTATATAAAAGAATAAGACATAAAAGCCAAGTAGGAAAAGAAAACTAATTAACATTTAAAATTCAATAAGTGCATTTCATCAAACCAAAATTATTTAAAAATATGTCATGACATGGTATTAGCCCTGGATAACTAAGTATATATGCATTTGTTCTTGAATGTTTGATAATGTTTCCCCTCAATTGTAACTCTATACCATCTAATAATTTTAAAAAAGTAAAAAAAATTAAAAAGTCATGATATTATGTCAGTAAATTCAGAAAGAAATACACATTCTTAATTAAACCTTTTAATCTAGGAAAATGTTACTTTTTCAACCTGGTTATAAAACAATAACAACAAAAGCAAAAGCTTTGTTAGGCTACAACCAAGGACATATTAAATATTGAAATAAAGAATGTTTCCTCCCTCCAAAGTTTAGAGACAAGGCAAGAGTAGTCACTGGTATTAGTTCTATTCATCATGGTAAGGAGGGTCCATTAAAAACAGTTAGGCAAGAGGGAAGAAAGCCACCAAGTTTGGGAAGGAACAAATGAACTTTATTCCTAGTGACATGATATGGTTAGGAGATTCTTGTGGAACCTAACTGTAAGCCAGTTTTAATGTAATATAATTAATAAGTAAATTTAGTCATGTTTTAGAACATACTTTTATCTACCCTTCTCCATATAGATCAATATCTATCTATCTTATATTGAAAACAATTGGAAATTAAAAATGAGTAACAGTATTATCTCATACAAAGACATGTACTTTTCTTTTTCTTTTTTCTTTTTTTTTTTTTCAGTGCTGGGGATCAAACCAAGGACTTTGCACAGGCTTGGTATGTGCACAATCACTGAGCTACACCCCAGACCCAAAATACACAGATTATTTAGAGATAAATCTGGCAAAACATGTGTTAGGACTATATACAGAACTCTTTGAAGCACTGCTGAGAGAAACTGAAGAACTAAATATATAAGTAAATAGGGTGTTTGTCAAAAACCTCTAAGAACACAATTATGCCAAAAGTGATATATAGCTTCATATAGCTCTCTAAAAAATATGACAGTGCATGTTTGTACATGTGTGTGTTGTAAAAATTGATAAATTTATTCCAAAATTAATATGAAAATGAAATAAACCTAAAATAGTCTATTACATTTTAGAAGTGTTCAGAAAAAATATGAACTAAGTTGGAGGGCTAGGGGCTGGTATGGTGGCTTGGCAACTTCAGCAATTGCATGGCTTGTAAAAGGATGCAAGTTAGAATCCCAGCACCATGTACCTGATGAAGTGTGTCAGAGCACTTAGGGCCACAGGAAAAACTAAATAAAACTGATCCTCTCTTTCTCTCTCTCTCTCATTGTCCCTCTCCAACAACAACAACAACAACAAAAAAAAAATTGGAGGGCTTATACCAAATAATTCCCTTAACATAAAACTGAAGAAACTTACAGTTTGGTGTTAGCCCAAACAGACAAGTAGTTGAACCAGACACAGTTCCCAAAACACACATATAATCCAGGTTTTCAACCCAGGAAAGGCATTTGGATGTGATAACATAATCTTTTCAGTAAATATGATGAAAACTGGACATCCACAAGCCAAAAATCAAAGCAAAAATAATTGTATAGTCCTAAAATCCAAACCACAAAATTATAAAACTTCCAGAAGTAAGCACTGGGGAGTTTTATATTTGGTTTAGTAGTTAATTCTAAGATCTACACAAGAAGCATGATTCATTTAAAAAAAAATTGGACTTCATGAAAATGAAATTTTTTCCCTTGAATGTCAGTATTAAGAAAATAGAGTGACAAATCATGGTTAGATAAAAATATTCTCAAAACATGTGTTTGAAAAGGTTTATATTCAAAATCAAAATATACACAGAATTCTAGAAACTCACAAATAAGAAAACAACCCCATTAAAAGTGGGTTAAATATTTCAAAAGACATTTACCATGGGCTGGAGTGTATCTTAATGGTAGAGCCCTTGCCTAGCATGTATTAAATTCTGGGGCTAATCCCCAGCAGCTCAGGAAAAAAATGAGAAATCTACACATGATTAGTGGTAAACACATATGTGCAAAGATGTTCAATGTACTTAATCATTAGGGAAATGCAAACTAAATTGAGAATATGAAACTCCTAAATATTTATTCATATAAATATATAATTTTTGAATGCATGAAGTTCGGTGGGAATCAGTATATGTGGAATGTCCATATACTTATTCTGCAAACACTTTCTAAGAGATTCCAAACCCTTGAAAAACATTTTAGCAATATTTTACAAGTCAATCATGTACCTAACATATGATCTGACCACACTTCTCATAGATATTTACTCAAAAGTTGAAGACATATGTCTGCCCAAAGACTAATAGATAAATACATTAAGCAACATAATTTGTAATTGAAAAGTTACCACAGTCTAAAAACAATTTGAGTGATTGAGCAAGAAAATTGTAAAATATTCCTAAATGGAACAATTTCAAATAATAGGAGTGTACCTTGCTGCACAGGATAATATGGATGGATCTCAAAATCATTGTCAGTGAGAGAAAACTAAGAATTTACTCAAAAGAGAGTATGTAACATGTAGTTAAATTTATATAATTAACAGAAAGGTCTGTGGGTAATATATTTACTATCTTTATATTTTTATTGTGGTGAAGATTTCTTATATACATGTTTTACATATATATGCTAATACATGTATATATATGTAAGTTAATGAAATGTATCTAAATTTTAAATGTGTGAAGTTTGTTGTATATCACATACACTTCACATATATGTCAAAATTACATGCAAGATAAATGGAATTGACTATATAATATGGTATTAAAAGGGAAAATATCTTCCGGCTAATAGTAAAATAATATGAATTATTTCAATTGAAAACAATTTAAGTAGTAGCAATAATCAACAAAAATATCTCTTTGATTGGTATTCTTTAATTTTTGCACAAAATAATTAATGACTAAAGAAATCTTTCCAGAAATTATAGAGTGACTCCTCTATGCCTATATTATTTCATTTCCCTTGTTCTTACAGAATAAATGATGTAATCAGTGAGATAATTTGACACATAAATTGATTATTTCAAGTCCGTGTGAAAGATACACTGTTAGAGATTTTAGAGATAGAGTTGATTAACAGTTCAGCTAGAAAAGATCTATCAATATCTCAGATACTTGGACAGCTGGTACAGGGCTTTTGGCCAAGATAAGGACATTCAAATGTATGATGTATGGAGAAATGCCCCTAGCAAACCCTGAAGTTATTTTCTACACTGATAGTTTGTACCTGTCCTAAACAAAGTGTGAAGACTGGTTTGATTACTTAAGGGTCCCCCATTGAGAGGCTCCCTGAGATGCCTCACCCTATAACTTGGTGGCTAAAGTTGAAGATACATCACCGTGGTTTTATGAAAATTGGGTCCTTGGAAATCTTGCTTGTGGGATTATCTCTTGAGTGCCTGAAGCTGGTCTACATTGTTTTCTTCTGGCTACACCACATTTTTTTTCTTTTAAAATTAAACATTTACAGGAATACACTCTGTGGAGTCTGGAAAGTCATCTGAAAAACTGGAAGTTTAGAAAAATTAACAGATGTAAACCTTGCACTTTGAAGTCTCATGAGGGTAAATGTGAAATAAGGCAGATGAAATTAAGAATTGCTTGTTAGAAATGATACTTGGATGAAGTCCTATAGGGCAAATAGAAATCAGACTTGTCAAAAAGAAAAATGAAGAAAAAAAAAAGAAAGGAATAGAGAAAGATTAGGTAAAGGACTGAGAGAGAAAGAGAGAGTGCCCTCAAAAGAAGGAGTCAGAAAGAGAGACATACAGAGAGAGCAAAATTAATTGTATTTGCATGAAGGGAAAAAGCGGTTAAGATGACCATCTACTACCAGGAACAAGTATTACATACAATTTGATGGTCAAATTTTATCTAACTTGAATTAAATTCTCTGTGATATCTTAAGTATTTTCATTATTCTAAATACTCATACTGTTCTGACTTGGATATGAGGTGTCTTTCCAAAGCTCTGATATTAATGCAGGAATATTGAGATCTAACATGACTAGATTATGACAGCTGTAACCTAAGGACTTCATCCTAGTCTGAACAGACTGACATGGTGTTAACTGTATGAAGGTTGAGTGTAGATGGAGGAGGTGGGTCACTGGAGGTGTGTCCTAGAAGGATACATCTTCTCTGTGTTCCCTGCCTGCAACTTCATGTCCACTTCCTGCTTGCTGACTGCACCATGAGCTGAGCAAATTTTCTCCACTGGGTCTTGCCCTCTGATGTGCTGCATTACTCTTCCACACAGAGCAATGGAGTCATCCATGTATGTACTGAGTCTCCTAAAACTATGAACCCCAAACCACTTGCCATCCTCTAAGTTGTTCTTGTTGGTTATTTTGTTCACAGTCATACGAAAGGTGACTATAACACACACTATGAGAACCTACACTTTTACTAAAATCCATAAAATATGAACAAAACAAAAAAAATAAAGGTAAAAGACACTCATATGAACAACGTTTAATATGAATGTTACTGAGGCTCCTTCCTGAGTTCTTTACTGAAGCACACTTTGAGGAAAAGAACTCATGAACATCTCTCCAGAATAATTTAGACATTGATTGTCCCGAGTGTCGTTCATCACCACAATGTCAGATCCTATCTTCATGGACCCCCTACTTTACTGATTGATTCTATAAAAAGGCAAACATTTGCTTTACTGCAGTATCTTGTGGTCACTCTAGATTTCTTGAAGCTTCGGTTGACATTATCATTTTTGTTTTTCCCATAGACGAGAGGACACAATTTTGTAATTATCAACCAAATAATTGATAAGATAATAATAAATCTAATCCCTAAACAACCAGCAGAAGAAAGCCATCTGGGAGACAGTTAAATTTAGAGTGTGAATCTGATTCAAACATGAGAACATTCTATCTTCTCTTTTTGTTTGGGATTTAAAATATCATGTCAAAAATGAATGCATGTATTTCTACAGTCATTGAAATACATCATACCACTTTAAAATGTACTAAAATTTTGAGTAAAAGGGAATACTGGAGAAAAAATAAGGAGAAAACCAAATAAAGATGAACCTAGATCTGTGTAGAGTTTCTTTCATTCTTGCTTTCTCTTGCTTCTAAATCTCATTCTCTAATTTCTATAATTTCTAAAGTGAGGATTATTTAAGGTGAACATATTTTTAATTTTGTGTACATGCTCAGACTACTGATACTTGAAATTTAATAGAATCACTTTGAATTTTAATGGGATCACAGCAGAAACATGCTTGATAAAATTAGAAAATAGTGCAGTTTTGATAAATGCTTATGTATTTGCGTTTGTGTAAATTGCATGTTGCATTTTACGTATTTTTCTTATTGATTTCCTACACACAGTATAGTCATTAAAATTACTCAAAATAACTAGCTGTCTGCATGGCTGATTCAATTGCATATACGAAGTCAGCTGTCTTTTATGCTTACTATACTTTATGCTATACGACAGTGCATAGAACTTAAAAGAACAATTAAAAAGTACCTTTTAGTTATTATAACAGGACTTTTCTTCATTATTTTGATTTTCAGAAATTATTAGAAATAGGAACATAAAAATCACTGCCTGGGGAAACTGAAATATCAAAGTGCAGTATATATATTCACACACACAATAGTACAAATATCTCTGGACACTATCATCCCCTGTTGATTTTCATATTTGAGGAAAGGCAAAAGACATAATTGCTTTAAAATTACCCTAGTAGTTGTTTTTCATTCAACCTCAATTTTTCTTGCCTAAATTACCCCAAATTTGAGTCTGAGTTTATTGGATCAATCTTTACAAATTTATAAAAGTTTTAGAAAATAATGAATTCATTATGTCTGAAAAGAACATTTTATAAAAATAAATATTAATTGACTTTATTTGAAATTTAAGTTATTTCTACTTCTTTTGTGTATATGAACCTTTTCTGAATAGCTATGGGTTTTAGCAGTCAGGTGATACACATGAGTAAAAGCAAGAAAAATGATAATGACCACTTTTAAAATAAAATATCCATCATTTGTGCATATGTGGGCACGATTGTGCATAAATATATATATATATATATATATATATATGCACACACACACACACACACACACACACACGAGTATGCTAGGCTTCAACATGCAATGCATTGAGAGCGTTGCATCAGAAAGAGGAACTCATTTGCTGAAACCCACCTCCTGAGGACACATGAGACCAAAATAGCTCCAGACACCCTACTCAGGGGCGTCACCTTGAGGTCATGATGCCTCTTCGGACCACCTGATGGGATAGGTTAAATACTCCTTCAGCCCTCGTGAACAGCTCGTGGTCCCCATTGCTGCATATGGAACTGCTACCTGCAGGGACTCTCCGCCCCTTGCTGACTTTTCCTTTCATTGGTCTCCATACTCTTTATGACCACACGCACTTCCTCAATAAACAAGTTCCTGCTGAGACTGGTCTCCCTGATGCATCTGATTGTCCTCCTTAGGGAGGGCTGGGAATGTGTGGTCAGCCAACCCTTGCCTCTCTTGGCCGTCTTGGTTGGGGCATGCTTTTCTCCTTCTCCCCTGCAGGTTAAGAGGAACATGAGAGGCTAAAAACCCAACAACTGGTGCCCGAACAGGGACTTGAAAGAAAGCAAAAAACCGAAAGTATTGGCGAGCCAAGCCAAGTGTGTTTCAAGGTAAGGGTACCCCTGAAGAGATGGGGCAATCTCATACTAAACCTGAAGACCCAGCTCTGAAAGTACTGGCTAATTTGTTTGACTGGTCCACAATGTCCCCTGAGAAACCATCCAACTCACCGCATTGGGAAGCATTCACCAAGGGGACTCAATCATGCCCATTGGCCCCTCCCAAGATGATGGGCCCCGAGGAGGATACTTTCGACCCCTTCAATGAGATATTTGGGAGCTCTTGGCCCCCTCCCTATTGCCCATCCTCCCCTATGAGATCCCACTCATCCCCTCCCTTTGAGGGATCTCAGAAACCCTCTGAAAGTGGTGCAAGTTCACTCCCCTCCTAAGAGGAAGCACCACCGCCATCTTGTACTGACGGCAGGAAAGAGAGGATATCACCGCCATCTTATAACCAGCAGCTACTTCCAAATGCCGAGCTAGATCTCATAGGTCATTTTGCCTCCCCTCCTTGACAGACCTTCCCTGTAAATGTTAACCTGGGGGGCAATAGGCCCATCATTTGGTATCCATGGAAAGCCCAAGACATAAAAGAATTTAAAAAGGCTGTTTCAGAGGATGAGCCCAATTCCCCTTGGGCCAAGACTATATTCTTCAAGGCCTAGCCCATCAGCAATACACCACCCAGGATTGGAAAAACCTGACCAAAGCTGTCCTCCCTGGCCCCCTGTACCTTAAATGGTGCACCTTCTTTAATGAGGAGTGTCATGTCCAAGCGGAACTGAATCAGTCGGCTAACCCACCAATCCCAATAACCTATGGGATGCTTCCTGGGTCCAGTGATCAATTTTCTACCACCTTCTTTCAGGCCGCCATCTCTGCTCCATACCAGGAGCAGGGGCGCACCTTGGGGCTGACTGCCTGGAAGAAATTAGAGGAAGGACCTTCAGAACCCCTCATTGCTGGTATAACCCAAAGGGCTACTGAGGACCTGGCAACCTTCATTGAGAGGGTAGAGAGGAATCTACAAAGAAAATTCCCACCTGGGCCCCTAAGGGACCAATTTGTTAAGATGTTTGTTTGGGAAGGAATGACCACTGACCACAAATTGGCATGTGCAGGGATGAAGGATCGGTCAATGGGGTGATGGATATTGGCTACCACAGATGTTGGCACTCAGGCTCAACAGTCCCAGGCCCTGGTTGCCGCCCTACAGGCCCAAATGGCATCACTAACTGAAGTGCTTACCACCGCCCTCAATGTTACTAATAGGGCACAAAAGGGGGTCTGCTATGGGTGTGGACAATCCGGCCACTTTAGAAGAGAGTGTCCGATGCACCAGTGAGGGTGAAAAGTCCCACAAGGGTGTCCCTCAAACCCAGCTAAGGGGCATACTCCTCCCAAGACACCCTGCCCCTGTTGTAAAAAGGGGCTTCATTGGAAGAAAGATTGCAGATCTAAATTTGACATAGAGGGAAACCTTTAAACTGATTGAGGGGCACCCTCCAGCCCCGTCACCCAAAGGAGGTGCCTCTTATCATAGTTCCCCCCAGGCCCATTGGACAGGTGCCCATTATTCCCAGGGGTTAGACCTAAAATGGACATTTTTATTAAGGGGGGGGGAAATTCCATTGCCTGATTGACACTGTGGCGGACCATACAGTAATGAGAAAGGAGGAGGTTCCTCCCCAAAGGAAGTTAGTCCCAGGGCCCCAATTGCTGGGGGTGGGAGGAAATACTATATCAGAGGAAGCTAAAGAATGGCTTCCCTGGCAAGATGTAGACTGCAGCCGGGGAGAAGTGTGACCCCTTGTGGCCTCTGGCCTGAGGGCTAACCTGTTAGGTCAGGATATATTGGGAGAGACTGAAGTCTACATCACCACAGATCATAAGGCCCTCTAAGAGGATATATTGGAGGATGAAGAATATCAGGAACAATTTAACCTGCCTGTCTGGTTCAGTAACTATAGGAGAGACCCCCTGTTTGAGGCTACAAGACAAAATGCCCCCACACCTCATGCATGGCCCCACCCCCAAGCCTAAAGACAACTTTTCCTACAGTGCCTGCCATTCAGTGGCTACCAGGGCCCCCTGTATGGGTGGAACAGTGGCCTCTCCCTATAAATAAATTAGAAAGACTAAAAGGGATAATTTCTGAGCAGCTAAATTTGGGGCACATTCGGCCCTCCTTGAGTCTGTGGAATAGCCCAGTATTTGTGATACAGAAGGCTTTGGGGAAATGGAGGATGTTACAGGATCTAAGAAAAATCAATGAGCAGATGGTGCCAGTGGTGGTTCCCCTGCAAGGGCTGCCATGGATCCCTGACATTCCCAAAATCTATTTCTCATTGAGATTGATATCAAAGATTGCTTTTTTTCCCTATCCCCCTTGATCCCTGGGATTGTGAAAAGTTCGCATTCTCTGTCCCATATCCTCCCATTTCCAGGGACCAGACCATCGATATGAATGGGTGGTGTTACCACAGGGGATGGCGAATAACCCTGCCTTTTGCCAGCATTATTCTGGGAGCATCCAATATAAGGAGCTCCAAGCCCTCCTACAACATGGGGGGTTACATATATCTAATGATAAAGTTCAAATTTTGCCCCCCTTTAAAATTCTTGGCACCGGACTCCAACTGGACTCTCTTTGTCCCCTTAAGCCTCAGCTGCGATTTTAGTCATCATACACTTTAGTGGAATTACAAAAGCTACTAGAGGAATTGAATTGATTAAGACCTTGGCTTAAGTTGCCTACTGAGGAATTGATCCCTTTCTTTGACTTGTTAAAAGATAAGGCCCCCCCAGATGTCATTGCCATGATTCCAACACATCAATTAATATTTCAAAAAATCCAGGCTGCATTGGATGATGCTCGGCTGGCTTGTTACAGCCTGAGCTCTCATTATGCCTCTGGGTTCTTCCCGGGATGCACCTGTCCTCGGCAGCAATTACTCAATTAGGTGGCCTCCTTCAATAGATACATGCCTTGGTGGGTGGAGCCCCTTGAGTTTACTCCCAGCTTGACCAGCTAGCTGATTTAGTGAACAAACATAAAGATACAGTCCAGAGACATTACAGGCGGGACCCTAATGTTCTGGTAGTCCCCTATCATTTGTCAGATTTCGATTGGGTAAAAAGAAATCACAATCAGGTGGCTTGCACCCTTGAGGGTTTCATGGGCCGCATAGATTGTCATTATGGTACTTCACAGTGGGTCACTTAGTTTTCTAAGCTACAATGGACCCCCCCCACACCATGCTTTTTTCAACCAGGCCTGTGGTGGGAGCCACTAATGGGTTCACAGATGGGGGGGAAATGGGATCAGCTGCAATAACATACCCCACTCCCACAAACCAAGGTAAAAAGCAAGTATTGCATTACTTTGAACCAGTCACAGGATCTGCTCAATTTAAGGAACTGTATGCCCTTGCTTTGGCCTTGACCCATATCCAGGATACGATTAACTTATTCTCTGACAGTTTATATGTAGTCAACCTGCTCCGCACTTTAGTAACTTTAGTATTGGCACATATAAAATCCCATCACCCCTCTGATGATCCAGGTATGATCCTTATTACAAGGTTGGACCAAACCTATCTTTCCGCAATATCTCGGGCGACACCTAGGACTGCCTGGATGGCTGGCCCAGGGCAATCAAATGGCTGATCGCTTGGCTACCAGTGGAATCATGACAACCGTTGTCCAGCCCAATAGAGATTTCCATATGTCCTAAGGGCTCCATGAACTTACACACATAAACTGGCGAGGACTACATCAAAGATTTCCCTTGGTGCCTGTTAAAGACCTTAAAAGGATCATAAGGACTTGCAAATCATGTATGCCCTTTTTACAGGTTCCTCCACTTCAACCCCCAGGGGTAAACCCTAGAGGCCTCAAGCCTAATATCATTTGGCAAACAGATGTCACTCACTATGCTCCCTTTGGAAAGTTCAAATATATATTTATGTCTAAAAGATCAATTGATAAAACAAAATGGGGGAAATAACCCCCATGATCAACTGAGATTAGCCATGCTCACACTAAATATTTTAAATTTTTCAAAAGATCAACCCCTAACAGCTTTTCAAAAACACTGGTCTAATCAGACAACTTACATAAAAGTGGAAGTCCAATGGAGGAACCCCCTCCATGGGGCATGGCATGGTTCTGATCCCCTCATTACTGTGGGAAGAGGATTTGGATATATGTTCCCTGTTGACGAATAGGGTCCTGCGAGAGACCTAAAATATTGTTCAAAACCACAGGATGATCGCCCAAGAGCACCCCCTCTTGAGGAGTGATTCTCTGTTCTTTCATTATATCTCAACTGTCCCCATGGAATCCCTCTGAATGCCACCTTGCCACATTAGGATTTTGTTCCCCTTACTGGACTATTGTGGCCCTTCTCCTCCCTGACATTGGAATCCTCTCTAATAATCAATCCTTACCCATCCCTGCCATGGATCATTCCTCCTCCAGACATCCTTGGGCCCTAAGCTTGGGGGCGGCCACAGGGGTGGGAATGGGTTTAGGAGGTCTTGGTCATTCCTTTCAGGTCTACAGTCTCAAATGGACTCTCTGGCTGCCATGGTTTTGAAGAAACAACACGGCCTAGACCTTCTAACTGTGAGGGAGGGAGGGCTCTGCTTGTTTTTACAGGAAGAATGCTTTTTCTACGCTAACCGTTCCGGCATCATCCAAGACAAGATCAAGGAATTACAAGAGGACCTCGAGAAATGTTGGAACGAATTGCATTACAATTTCCTTTGGACTGGGTTGAATGGATGGCTTCCTTAACTTCTCCCTTTTATGGGCCCTTTGGTTACCCTTACTTCTCCAATTCCTCAAAGATCAAGCTAAGGCAGTCCAATTGATGGTGTCCGATAGCAATATGCAGTCCTGCAAGGCTGTGACTGGGATACATATGAATCTGGCCATGGGCCCTACCAGGATGTAGGGGTTTAGGGCGATACCTCTCTCTCTCTGCAACTCCCTACTGAAGGGCCCACCAGCCCTGCAAGTAAAAATACCCGAAGTGCTAGGGTGGTAGTCAATGATGGGTAAGACCCCCAGGAGGGGGCAACCTAAGACAGGCACACCCTCAAGTAGGGCATATACCTGCTGATACAACAAAAAGGGGGAAATGCTGGGCCTCAACATGCAATGCATTGAGAGTGTTGCATCAGAAAGAGGAACTAATTTGCTCAAACCCGCCTCCTGAGGACACATGTGACCAAAATGGCTCTTGACACCCTACTCAGGGGCGTCACCTTGAGGTTGTGATGCCTCTTTGGACCACCAGATGGGATAGGTTAAATATACCTTCCACCCTCGTGAACACCTCGTGGTCCCCATTGCTGCATATGGAAGTGCTACCTGCATGTGTTCTCTGCCCCTTGCCGACCTTTCCTTTCATTGGTCCCCATACTCTTTATGACCACAATCACTTCCTCAATAAACGAGTAACTGCTGCGACTGGTCTCCCTGACTCGTCTGATTGTCCTCCTTAGGGAGGGTTAGGAATGGGCAGTCAGCCAACCTTTGCCTCTCTTGTCTGCACAAGAGACTAAAAACCCCAACATGTGTATATAGTTTACATAAGATACTTTAAAAATTTCAGGAATTCAAAGTAAAGTTGGCCAGCCAATTCAGCGAATTTTTCTGTTGATCTGCTTTTTGGAAGATTTCTTAGAGTATCTTGTTAGAACCAAAGAGACTCCATTTTGTGTTCTCTCCCCTTACAAGGAAGCAGCTTTCTAAAGTACTTAAAATAGGTTAATAAGTTATTCAAAAACTTCCATCCTGAATCCAGGTTGAACAATGAGGTAACTGGACGTTTCACCCGAACTGCTAACCACAAATTATCTGCTTTTGTATTCAGCTTGCTTGCTTTGCAACAAGACTAGTAATGGGGAGTTCTTTACCCTTTATAAGCTCTGCTACACAGCTAAAAGGTGCATCATTCTGAAACTTGATGTTTGGGGTCCAGAGTGGTTGCCGCTGCCCAGTTCAATAAAGGTTTCTCATATATGAGTGGCTGGAGTGTCTTTATCTCAGTTGTAATACAACATTCTCAAGAGTCAAATACGACATGAGAATAAAATGAAGGCAGTCATGGAGAGACTAGTGAGAATATTTTAGGGAGGATAGAAAGCTTAATGGAAGATCTAATAAAAAGCTGATGTAATCACATAAAATATGAGAAAATACTTTGGAAATATTGGAAAATAAACATGTGTTAGATGAGAGAAACTGGCAGATTAAAAATAATCTGAAATCATTTACCAAGATTTCTATGAATTACTGACAAAACTCACCTCTGAGTTTACCTATATTTTCAAGCATTTTCTATTAACTTTCCCTAGATTCAAAATAAAAAGTATCCTACTTTTGTACTTTCATTTTTTAATAAATGTTAGTGTACATTAATATTTCAAATCATTACAATCTGAATTTTACCTGGGACACTCTGGTGATATTGTTCAAACTTGATGTCTCTTGTAAGCTCATAATTGCCAAATTCAATACATAGCTCAGTTCATACCATAGTAGATTACTGTTAGCATTTGCTGCTCTGGAAGCCTAAACCAAAATTAGAAGTCTTGAAATTACCCTTGATTCTTCTTACCTATGTGTCACAGGTATAACATGATGAATTTGCTTCAAACATGATCTAATTAAACACTTTTTAAAATTTCCTTTTCCTTTAGTATAGGTCCCAATAACTCATTATATCTCCTTGCCTCCATCATTCTGTCAACTTTCTTGCCCTCTTACCAGCCTAATTACTCCTCAAGGTCACCTCAAATTTGTTCCACAGACCAGGTTTTTAATTCAACATACATAGTCCTCCATGCTTTTTCCCCATCTACTTTGCATAGGCACCGAAATGCCAATCAATCTAACACCACCATTACTCCCACACCCCCAAAATAGAATATTCTAGTAACAGTTATTGGACTTTTTCACACCCTATACATTTATTTTGCTTTTGTTTATGATGTTCCATCGGTCTACAATATGTTTCTTCTTTCCCTGTTAGAGATAATAACTTCATTAACAAATATGTTCCTAAACCAATGAACTCTCCTCTCTAAAAGTATTGGAGGAGTCCTTTTTCATTAAAAGTATTTAGTAGGTTTGAGTCCTGCCGGAAGGTGCTCAAGACACCTCCTGTAGGACCCCAGTCCAGAGCAGCCTTGCTCAGGACCAACCAGAGGAGGTTCCCTGCCTGGCATAGCCCTGCCAACCTGATGCCACATGTTACTGTTGGGGCCTGTTAGAGTCCCACCAGAAGGTACTCAGGATACCACCAGTAGGACACCCATCTGGAGCATCTCTGCTCAGCAATAATAAAGGGAGGTTCCCCACCTGGAACAGCCCCGCCTACCGACACCCTCATTCCTGTTGGGTCCTGTTTGAGTCCCACTAGACGGTAGGTATTACATTTTTGTAGTTTCAGATTTGCAACCTTGAGCCTGGAACCAAAAGGTAGAGCAACATCAGGACACAGGCAGAGAAAGTATCTGGCAAGGTGATCATCAAAGAATTGGTAGCTCACCTGATCCCTCAGGAAATCTCAATTTAGAGATCCAAAAGAACCTCTTTAAAATGAAGAATCAACCAATGAGAGGTTTACCTCAAACCCAAAACTCCCCCAAAAAGGATGTGATGGAGAGGGGTTAAGATGAAAACCTTGAAAATACTATCAATGATTTGATTACTAAAACAAACCATGAGTTAAAAGAAGATATAATGAAAGAACTAAGTGAGAAAACTCAAGAGATGATAAACTCTATTATCAAAGAAATATACATGCTTAAAAAGGAAGTAACAGTAGTAAAATCTGCAGTCAATGACATGAGAGGAACCATGGAAGAACTTAATAATAGACTAATTTCTACAGAAAACAGAACTTTAGCTCTTGAAGAAACAACTTCTGACAATGAGGACAGGATGAGCAATTTAGAGCACATGTATGACAAAAAAGAAAAAGAACTCACAGAACATAAACAGAAATTTTAAAATGTCTGGGATGAAATGAGAAGAAACAATTTAAGAGTCATTGGCAAACAGGAAGAAATTGAAACATAAACAAATGGGATACAGAGCATTCTCAAGGAAATTGCTAAAGAAAATTTTGCCCATATAAAAATAGAGTCAGATATGCTAATCCAGGAAGCTATTAAGACACCAAAGGCCTAATCAAATGAGAAGCTCACCAAGACACATCATATTTAATATGAAAAACAGGGAAATAAAGGAAAGAATAATGAAAGAAGCAAGTGGGAAACACCAAATCACATTCAGAGGCAAATCAATAAGAAACACATCTGACTTTTCAGTTCAGATTCTGGAAGCAAGAAAATCATGAAAGGAGATCTTTGAATGGCTGAATGAACACAATTTGCAGCCAAGAACACTATACCCATCAAAACTCTTCTTCAAATTTGAGGGGGAAATAAGAACTTTTCGTGACAAGAACAAACTTGCAGCATTCATGAACAGAAAGCCAGCATTACAAATAATCCTCAAAGGATAAACTCCAGGTAGATGAATAAACTAACATTCCTTAAAAATCCACAAACAGAGGAAATTCAATAAAGGTACATGCTATCAATAGACAACTAACACAGCATAGAAATTACTAATAAAACACAATGAATATGAACCACAAATACATAACAATTCTAACACTGAAAGTGAATGGTCTCAATGCTACAATCAAAAGACATAGACTAGCAGATTGGATGAAAACAAAATCCAACAATATGCTGCTTATAGGAAACCCACCTTACAGTCAGTGACACCCACAGTTTAAGGTTGAAAGGATGGAAAAAAATCTACCAGGCATATGGCCCAAGAAAGCAATCTGGAACTGCAACTCTTATATCCAACAAAGTGGATTTCAAACATATATCAATCAAAAGAGATAAAGAAGGCCACTACATCCTAGTAAAGGGAACAGTAGAACAGGAAGAAATAACCATAGTAAATATGTACTCTCCACACACCAATGCTCCCAACTATGTGGGAAAAATACTCCAAGATGTAAAACCACTTTTGGACCTCAACACAATAGTACTGGGAGACTTTAACACTCCTTTATCACCAACAGACAGATCATCAAATCTAAGAAACAATAAAGAGATCTCCAGTCTAATCAACAACATAAATCAAACAGACTTAACAGACATCTACAGAATATATCACTCCAAAGTGGCAGAGTATAACTTCTTCTCAGCAGCATATTGATCCTTCTTCAAAACAGATCATATTCTAGTTCACAAAAGAAATCTCAGGAATTATAAAATTTCACATATTATATATATACACACACACACACACACACATATATATTTATGTGTATGTGTATACATATGTTTATGTATGTGTGTATACACACACACACACACACACACACACACACACACACACACATCTGTCCTGTAAATAATAAGGGATTTTACTGAAATTGATTATCTTAAGCTGTTTTGATCATGTTCTCAACCCCTTGACAGAATAGTATATGTTAGATCTGTGAGTATTATGTGTGAAATACAGCCTACATTTTTCATTTCCCTATTGAATACATTTATGAATGCAATATAAAATAATTTTCAAAGTAGAGTAAACAATCTTAAGTTTCTAATATTATAAGGTAGTAAAAATGCAACATAAATGGTCACCAATAAGAAAATAAGAGAGCAGTATTTTCTAGGAACACAGTGATAGCACATCAGATTAGACCAGGTTTAAAATTTCAAGTTTATAACTGTATAATATAACAAATAACTTTAAAATCACAGTGCTTAGAAATATGTCTGCACCTGCATATCAGCTATGACTATTATGCCTACAATCTGGTTTCCAAGACAAAACAGTCCATACTTAAGTCATGTGGTTTCATGGCTGAAGAGAAGAGAAAGAGAATAAGAATAAACACATGAAATTTCATGGAAACTGAGTCCTGCCAAGGTGCACCTTATGGTTGCTTAATTGCTATTGGCTAGACCAAGTCACATGAATAGTTAGGTGGTAAAGCGTGGACCTCCCATTGAAAGCAGTGCACTCACATGGCCAAGGGAAAGTGCTATATAATCTTCTTCAATGGAAGGGGAGAAATATTTGTGAAAAACATTATGAGGTATTGATAAATACAGTAAGAAAGTCGTAGAAGCAAGAAAAAAAATATCCATAACATTTAATAATGCTGGTACTGAAGAGTGATTTAATAAGGTTGTCTTTCAGCTAACTGCTGTTAACAAACCATTCTCAGTTGGAAGGATGGAACATGAGGGGAAAATGTGAAAAGGACAGACAATGGAATAAGAGGGAGAGCTGCTTATAGAGTCAAGATTTGACAAGAAAGCAGTACATAGGGACAGGGTTGTTTAAAAAATATTGCTTACAACAATAATACATTTGAGGGGGCAGGAGATGAATGGACAAGGACTAGAATAAAGGTCAAATTAATAAAGATAACGTTAGTATCAATTATGTGAGAAAAATTAGAATATAAATTGAGGGGAAAGGAATTAAACAAGAGTCAAATTTTGTAGATGAAGAATGATGCAAACTAATGTGGAAAACAAGTACTGTTTGTTTATTTATTCTCTTGTAGTCTCAAATTTTTCACTGAAAAATCTTCAGGAAGTTTTATGAAAGAGGACTAATACAGGGGACTTTTTGAGAAGCTCAAAATTTAAAGGACTAAACATGACAAAATTCCTGAACACTGAAACACAATGATTTTCATGGGTGAATGAAGACAAAATGCAAGAGAAAGACATAGCTGTCTTGGGTTATCCATAGATAGGTCCTTGACAGGGTTTCAGTGGATCAACCAGCAGGATCAGTTAATTGTGGATTTTGTGTAAACTTGTTTTGAAGAAAAGAGGTTACAGGAATTCTTCAGTGTGAGGATTTTTGACCATAAAGGGAAAATATGAATAACTGTCACTGTCCAAGTGAAGAAGGTTAGATTACAAACTATGGCTGATTCTGTAAAAATAAGATGGTATTTGCTTAGAGGATCAGCCTGACAGATGAAACAGCATATTATCTACATGACTTTTAAAAGTGGCACAAGGAAATGCATCCTATCATTTGTCTTCTTAAAGATTCTGAAATAAATAAATATGAAAATACAAAATTAAATATTTTAGTTTGAAAACAGACCATGGTAGGCTTGAAGCTTTAAACTTTTGTTACTCAGGTACACATTCATACCCAGATAATCATTGCATGAAAATGAATGAAATCACAAGTAGACAAACACTTCAGACTTAAGTAGGGAAACAGATGAGAACAAACAATAAATGCATTAAAGAATTCAAGAAACTATGATGTTAGAAAGGATAATAAGGAATTAGCATACTATGCCTGCCAGATGACATTTCTTAGTACCATACTCAAATTAATGTTTTAGTATAAAAACTATACATACAAGGGCTGGAGTGGTGGCTTGGTGGTTATGGCACTTGCCTGACCTGCACGATTACTCAGGTTCAAACCCCAGCACACCCATGTACACAACTGTCAGAGTAACAAAAGTCATGTGAAAAACTCAATAAAAATTGATTCTCTCTATCTCTCTCTCTCACTCTCCTTCTCTCTTAAAAACAACAAAAACAACAAAATCTATACATACAAACTGACATAAACATGAGTATGTAATAACATAGTAATCCTACAATGCTAAATACTTACATTCTGATTTCTATGAACTTAGCATTTTAAGGAACTTTACATGTACTAATTCATATTATAATCTCTATGCTGATAGAATATTGAAAACAGACTTGTCTATGATGAAGTAACTTTAATATAACTCTTCACATCCTCTAGGAAAAGAAGCATGATGGTCTGTTGAATCAATGCTTTATAAACTAAACATTTAATGCATGAAAACTATGTTTATTGCATATAATAAATAGATAAGAAATCCATTTAGAAAATATAGAAAAACAAATGCTGATGTAGACATATGCAACAAATTTAAAACCTGTTCTATGTTTTCTGAAATCTTTCCTCTGTATCATAGGCCAAATTCTCTGCTGACTATGGCACCCTTAATAATCGGACTCTGAACTGCTAAAAATGTCCTTTGTAAAGTTAGTTCTTCTCTAAACTCAAGTTAGGTTGTTTGTGGCAGAATGTTTAAAGAAGGGGGCCAATCACATAAGAGTTCATACACTTGGAAGTCATTTTGTTTTTGTTTTGAAGGTATTGGGAATCACTGAAACATTGCTATGGTTAAACTATTTAGTAGAGAAGAAGGTGGAACTGTGAGGTTGAGTAGAGAATTCGAGCTATAACAACTGAAGAAGAAAAATTAGGAAGCACAGCACTCACAAAAAGCATGATGACAAGAGACAATAGAATGTATTTGGGGAAATGCTAAAGAAATACAATGCACCTTCTTGATAATAGATTACAAAACCAAAATGGAGACATTTAGAAAAATTTCAACATATCTTGTATCTTCAGAATGTTTTGTTAGCATAAGCAAGAAATACAACAGGAGAAGCAAGTTTGAAGGAGGAAATACATTCCTGATTTCACATACCTAGTTATTAATGTACATTAATACTTGAAAAGTATCTTTATGAATTCAATTAAATTTGAGAAAATGAAAATAATGTCAAATTATTTTAAGCAATAAATATTTGTGTAATTTAAAGATATACTCTGATAATTTGTTTCATTTGACATTCTTTTGATAACTACAAATCTTGACAAAAGTCAATTTACAGATCTTTGAAAACTAATGTGAGGATTACACCATTAAATAACTCAGAGTCACAGTCTTTAAGACTTATACAGCATAAGATCAATTATCAGAGAGGTGGGGGAATTTCTTGTAGGCACAGAAGATATTTATACTAAGAGGATTTGAGTATGGAGTTTACATAGTTGGCCTTTTAATAAATGCATAGATCAAATGAACAACAGAATAAGCACAAATTATTTACTCCCAACCGTTAACAATACTGCTTACCATTAACAATAACGATAATATCACGGAAGTCAATTTCTCCCCTGGCTTCCACTCTTCCTTCACATCTGTATATACCCTCATCACTTTTATTGATGTTGAGAATCTGCAGATTATTGTTAGCTAACATGGCGAACCGACCTGGAAAGTAAAGCAAAGGGAAGGAAACGATATTAGCAATTGATGGCTGAGTCCAGTGTGCTCAAAATTGCGAAGAGCTAAAATACAGCACTTGTCTGACACTATGAAACTTTTCATCAAAAAACAAATTCAAATTTGAAAGTAAAATGTAATTTCATGACTTCACTTTTTCTACTCTACACTGACTTGTTACACCTTTTTTTCCCTAAGATATATTCAAGAGTTTATATCCACATAAAATGGCTAGGCTATTACTTTCTTGTCTGCAGTTTGCAAAAATGACACCAAAAAAGAACAATGCAGGGAGATTAGATATTGTGGACATGAAAACTTTTGACTGAAAATATGTAGCAACTTGTGTATGGAAAAGGTTTGGAAAATTTATGGAACATCCTTCTCCTCAACAATAATTAAACTAATAATTTTACATACCCTGAGGAGGCAGCTGAGCGATACAATAATGCTCAAGTCACATAAAGGATATAAAAATGTTTGTAACATGAATTTATTTAAAGCGGTTTTTTTAGCTAAACACAGGATAATCTTCCTTAGGAATTAATAGATTTGTTTTCAGTTAATTTTTTCAAGGTTCTGTTTTATTCTGTGTTTGCACATGCATACATACAAAAACAATCTGACATAGAGCTTGCATTATCTGATAGCATAAAATATTTTATAGTAATTTGAGATGCCTGAACAGCATCTCAGCTTGACATTATTTTCCAAGTGTAGTCTCATTCATAATCATCACAATTTTGTTGTAGTTCTAAAATCTTTTCTCTTCCTATCATGTAAAGAAATCTCTCACATCTAGTCTTATTTTGAAATATGTTTTACAGGAAATATAATAAATTTTCATTAATGTATCAAAATATGTTTCTGAATATATTCTTAAAACTTTGCCTGGATATGCTGTTTATGAAATATTGGTTACTAAGAGATTAAATCTTTATGTACATTGGACATTTAGGTCAAGTAGAACTGCCATTATTTTGGGGTACCCAGTCCCTAGAATTTTTATCATCTACAGATTTATCTTTTTAACAGTCTTCTCCATTTGCTGATTTGATAGAGATGGTAAGGAAATCTCAAAATCCATTTGTGAAAAAGAGCTTCCATCACTTGGATTGCTGACTGGATTCACTGGCTAGAATCCTGCTTCTGCCCCTACTGCCAACTGGATGTAATATGAAGATGAAGTGATCTACTATGGTTATAGATTTGGGGTTCATTTATCACAGCAACTCCTTGGTAAGAAGGGAAAAGCTTGAGCTGGGAATAGCAGAGGATTCATCAGAGAATAGTCATTAAAGCAGGAAGGCAAGTGGTAACTCTGTGATAGGGAATGAAACTGTATGAATTCAAAGGCTACCACAAAAAGAATATACTGATTATAAAGCCCAGCCACATGACTTTCACCCCAGGTGTACATGCTTTTCCATAATGTCTATTTGCTTTTTTGGTTGACACTAAGAAGAGATATAAAAAAATGTGTATGTTGATCTTTTTCCCTGGAAAATTAACGCATAATCTCGTAATTCCATCAACAAAGGAAAGACAGAATAGATTTTTCTATACAAGTTTGTTTGAAAATTTTTAAAAAAGGCAAAAAATTCCAAATTGTTCAGAATTAAGAAGAATGTTCTAAATTATACAAAGATCATTATAATATTATATTTTCCAATATGCTAAAATATGTATCATCTTTTATTTATAATATTCTCTAGTTATTATAGTTTATTTGAATTAAAATATTAAGGGGAGCATTATTTTAATAAAGATGGCATTACTTTATATAAAACTCAATTAGAATCATATAACATTCATATTTAATGGGAAACATGTTTGTTCTAATTGGAATTTTTAGTTTCAAATCATCTTTTTAATCCATTATTTTTGCTAAGGTAAGATTCTAAGAACTTTAGAAAAATAATAATTACATGATAAATCTAAACATTTACTCCTATACATGTTTATGTCTAAAAATTCATTCCACATTGAATGGAAAATAAATTATGTGAAAATTATATCAAATTACAAATATATTTCCAAAGTCTAATATTATTCTTAGTAAACTACAGAAATAAAGCACATCACTGTTATGAGTTTCCAGAAGACATATAAAGAAAGCAATGCTTCCATTACTCTGACCATAGGTTTTAGAAATACTTAACTATTATAGAATATCTGTTTTTATCAGTTATATGGAAACCCAATTTTAATTATCCAGTTAGAAAAATAAATTGAATCAGATAATACCCAATAAGTTATGTGATTTGTACTTCTTTAACCACAGTATTTCTAAGGCCTTTCTCTCTTTTTTAAATCTCATTCTACAGCTACTCAGTGGTTTGTCTCATCTATCCTTATGAATTCAATCATCATCTATACTTATGACTTACACATTTTGTTCTCATCAGAATGTTCCTGACTTCCATAAGTATTTTTTTAAAGAGAGAGAGAAGGACACAGAGAGAGAGAGAGAGACAGAGGGAATCAATTTTTATTGAGTTTTTCATGTGGCTTTCATTGCTCTGACACTTAGCTGTGTACATGTGTTCTGGGGTTTGAACCCATGTACTTGCGTATGCTGGGAAAGCGCCTAACCACCAAGCAACCCCTCCAGCCCTTCCATAAGTATTTTTTGTTTGTTTGTTTGTTATTTTGGTACTGGGAATGGAACCTAAGGGTGACTGAGACACATTCTCCAGCCCTTCTAATTTTTTATTTTGAGACACTGACTCACTAAGCTGCATAGGATCTCATTAACTTACAGTCGCTGGCTTTGAACATGCAATCCTCCTGTCTCAGCCTCTCAAAGTACTGGGATTACAGGGATGTGCCACCATGCCCAGCCATAATTCTCATTTTAACAGTGATCCTGGTTTACCTCCCCAAAATGGCTGTAAGAACAATAATCAGCATATCGGAAATTTAGCTCAATGTCTCTGCCTGTTTTTCTATTGTCTTAATATCTTTACTATATTTTTTCATGGAATGGGTTGCTGAAGGTAAGTTCCATAAGTTACAGAACTCTTTGTACAAGGCAAATTCCAAGTCATGCTTAACACCTCCTTACATTTGCATAACCAAGCAAAAACAAAACCCTATATCCCATCACTTCTGTCATTAGTCCAAAATCTTGTTCTCCCTTAGCAATTATGTCCTTTGGTTCTGAGCTGTTCTCAGTGCCTGAAATTTTTTCTTGAATCATATCCAACTCAATCTCTTTACTGAAACATTAATATCCTTTTCAAATATACATTAGATCATGTCACTGCCTTCATTAAAGCCCTTCAGTTATGTCCCCTTTTGGACAAATTTCAAATTTCTTAGCAATGATGTCAAAACCATGTTGATGGGACTTGGCTTCCTTTGCCTTTCTTTTTTATTAGTCCTTGATTAACAAATCCTAGTTCAATGTATCTACTACGTTTTGTGTAAATATTCAAGCTGCACCTTTTCATAAGTCTACTTACTATGAACTTATTCCATTTCAGAAGTGTGCTATCCATGTTGTTTTCACCTGTAGGTCAGCGTTCTCTGCACTAAAGTTGTCACCACCACTTCCTGGCTAAGTGTTATTCATATTTGTAGGTAAATATTTATCTTCCTGGCAGGTGTCTTTGAACCTTTCCTTATCCTAGTTACCTTAGATGTTCTTTCTTTTTAATGCTCTATTACCACTCTTTCCTTACCATAGATACAATGCACCATTTTCACTGATTCATCTATTTATTTATCCCTATATAGACTACTAGTGTTTTGAAGAGAGCGGATATTTTTATCATCTTAACTATGAATCAACCCACTTATAATTCAAGCAAGCATAAATCAGGTAATCAATAACTGTTAACTAAATTTTTTATACCTATATAAATTATTTTGAGGAATATGATTTTATCAATTATTTTTTTGAAACAGAAAGATTAATTAGATATTAAGCAATGATTTTGCAATGCGTCTAAGATAATTTTCTCACTGGCCAGTTTTAAATAAGCATATGCATTTCTCTCCATCTGGGTAATGATAAATATCAGGCTACTTAACTTTTATAACAGAAGGGCACCCTTAATTCCTACATACTTTGATTCTTCGGTTTATGGATCTCCTTTCAATGATCAACATGGATAAACTGTATTTAAATTATTCTGCGAAAGTTGTAATTCTGGATATCTGCCACACTACACTATCAAAAGCATGAGGGGTAAGGTGAACATTCCCAAGCCCTTATTTTCTAATCTGAAACATGTAAACTTCAATACCCTATCACATGAAGGTGATGGAAAGGGATCTAGATACCCTATATTATATGAAAACTAGATAAAATATGTTCAGAGTTATAAACTTAATCTTAACCCAGTACCTGTTAAAAAGGGACTTTCAGAGGCAGTGGCTCAGGAAATGATCACCAGGAAGCAGAGGGAGATTTCCCCCACCAGAGACAAAACATATACCCCCAAAGGTATGCCACCAGGGACCTACCTCCTCCAACCAAACCATGCCTGCCTTAAGTTCTCATTCTGTTAATCCATATCAACTGATTACTACAATGATCTGGTTAAGCTTTTATAATCCAATCATTTCACCTCTAGACCTTCTTACCTTGTATCACACACAAGCTTTTGGGGAACACTTTAAATCTGAACTAACAGACACTTCTTGTAAGTACATGATGAATGTACAAACTTTTAAGTAATTAAGTATATGTGAAGTTCTTTCAATATTACAAGGTTAGAAATGTTTGATCTTCCTCACAGATTTCTCAAATTCTTTAAGTAATGGAGAATAAATACTTTTACTTTTTAAATTCCTTGTCATGCAACTCAGCATTCATTAACACTGAATTTTCTATTTCTAGATATACTCTACATGCATATAATTTTGGTAAAAATTGTTTCCAAAATTTAAAAACTCATTCAGAAGGAATGAGAAAAGTAAATGAGATTAATATCACAGATTAGGATGAAATTAGCTAACTAGTTTATTCATTTTGTTAACAGTAAAATATTAGGAATGGCTAATACATTATTTACAACTCAAAACCACTTTGAAATGGATATAACACTCCATTTTTAACATATGAAGAATCTGAATTAGGAGTGCAACAATTAGGAAAGTTTTTCAATATTTCAGGACCAAGAAAAGTAGTAGAACTAAAATGAAATTCCAGATTTACAGCATTCAGGGTTGAATTGCTAAGGAAAAAAATTCAGATTTAGATCACAGAAATGTTACTTCTCCATTACCAGTACATGTACATGGATGTACATGTGAGACTTAATATTTGACAATGTAAACATGTGCAGGCTTTATCATTTAACTTTAATAAAATAACTTCCTTTTCTGTATGACTGAGAAGCAAAAAGCTGAATATATATTATACAATTTATTCATATTTGTTAATAAAATCTATAGCAATTAAGTATTATTCCTCTTTAACTTATTATAATAGAAAATATGTTTTCAGTAATAACTGAAAAAGATTGAATATGTCAAGGTCTGAAAACTTACCTTAAAATTTTAAAAATGACTGACTATTGAACATGATTGTGATATGTTTCTCTACATATTCAAAAATAGAAACTCTCTACCTTTTGTCTTTTATGCTATAGAAATTTAATATTTTGGAAACACAAAACAGAACCACGAAATATGAAAACTACTTTAAAGATCAATTATTTTGTTCCTCTCTGCAATGCAGGTGCATTGAGAAATATTCCAAATTGAAAATGCTTCTTATGCACAATGGTAAGGAGCATAATGTAAGAAAAGTATGCTTTCAATTACAGATGATATTTTTTTTTTAAAGAGAGAGGGACAGTGAGAGATACAGAGAAAGAGAGAAACAGCTTTATTTAGTTTTTCACATGGCCTTAGCTGCTCCAACATTTAGTTGTGTACATGGTGCTGGGGTTTGAACTCGGGTCCTCGTGCTTGTCAGGCAATCGCCGAAACCACTGAGTCACCGCTCCAGCCCTACAGATGACATTTTATTCTGGGATTTTAGCTCAGTCTGAATCAAAATCATGAAGACAATTTAAGTGAATGTACCTTTCCATCTATTATCCATACATATCTTATCATAATATTTAGAACTTGTGGGTGTCTTTGAAAAAAGAAACAGCCCAGAATAATAAACAGGATTTGTATAGAAATTATTTTAAGTTTACCTATGTTGATCTCAATGGATCATGTTTGACTTACAGAATGCAGAACTTATATGCATCTGTATCTACTCCTTCATTTATTTAGTATTACCTTAAAATATTTAATTGTTTTCCTGGAACTAGAAAAGGGTAAGAAAACTTTTTGTAAATCTTCAAATAGTGGCTACAGAACACTTTGTAGGACAAACTATTTGTCAGAACTGTTCAACTCTGTGACCAAAGCAGCCGTCGACAATATGTAACTGTTTTGCATGTCTGTGTTTGGATAATATGTTACAGAAACAACAGAGATGCTAAATTTGACCTAAGTTGCTTAGTTCCACAAATTCTAGTGTAGAACTTTAAAGATCTCAAAAGAGCCATTTGACTATTAGGGTCAAAAATATATTTTTTAATTAGCCACATATAGTCAGTGATTTTAACAACTTGCAATAGTTTTAGAACATATAACTTAGGGAGTTACCAAAATACTAACTGTCGGAAATAGTGGCGACTTCCTCATTATGATACAACCAGGTGACTGCAGGTGCAGGTGAACTGCTAACTCGGCAAATGACTTCTGCATCCTCTCCTTGCTTGAATTCTTGAGGAGAAACCACTTCTTTGAAAGTGAGTTTTTCTGAATCAAGAAAATAACACAGATCATGAAAGAGTTATCACTAATTTATCTCAATACATATTCTAAAATTGATGTTTGTTGATGCTATATAGTATAATATGTAGGTAAGCGTAGGTCTTTTAAAACATTAAGCCTGATAAATTGATTCCTCTCCTAAAGCCTCTGCAACTCACTGAGGATTACAAAGTCTTTCCAATACTTGTATAAACTGGAATCCAACCCAAAATCTGATCCTAATTTTTCCTCTTTCCTAATAATGTACTCCAGCAACACACTCTTCCTTGAATTCCTCGAACATATCAGGTTTTGTTTAGCGCAGGACATTTGAACTACCTAAAATTAATTCAAATTTCTACCCAAACTCTTCGTACAAAACATCAGTGTATCTTCCTGCTTAAACTTTTACTATATCCCTATCCCTAGTTGTTTAAAATTTCATATCAAGTACTTATACATCATTTATTGTGTAGGACTTATAACAGTACTCAGTAGATTCCAGTAGATATTTTTAATGAATGAATGAACCTGGATGTTTTTGATTACAGAATTTTTTTCAAAAGCAATTTTTCACATTATAATTGAATTTTTTACTTGTCCAAATGGGACATCAGGATGTTTAAAATAATGAAATGAACATTTCAATCCAGTTATTTGCTATTTGTGAAATAGGTACTGTAGGAAGTCATATAAATAAGGAAGGTATCTTTTCTGGAAATGCTTAATGTAAAAGGAGGAAAAAAGCCAAATGAGGACAATAAAACCAATCACATATTAATAAATTCCCCAGGTTACCAAACCAGAAGTCTTACTATAAGAATGAACTGATTTTCTTTTCTAAAAATTATTTCAGGAAAAACAATATTTTAAAAGCTATAAGGAGGTGACAGCTTATGAGGTTTTACTCTAAATATTGATATAATTTTTCACTGGTAGAAATTCTTACTGCCATCTATTGATTGTGAGGCATTGTTCTACATGTTTTATGTAACATCAGTTAATGTAGTCTTCAGAAAAACTCTGTGTGTGATGCACGCACTATTACACATGTTTTATAGTAGAGGACACTGTATGCAGGGAGGTTATGCAATTTTCTCAGGTCATTTTTCTCAAATGTACTTGATAGAGCCTGTTTTCAAATTCAGGGAGTTAACAGTCTTCACAGTGATGGTAAATACTTTAACTATTTGTAAATCTAAAATGAGAAAAGGATAGGAAACAATGCATCTCAATCATAAAATGGTATATAAATATGGAATATCCTGTAACAAAAACATCAGTTGGTCAAGAAACCTGACAGCATGCTCTACTATATGAGTGTCCAGCTGTACCTTGGTCTACTCCTGGATAGGACGGTCATCCCAATTTTCATTTTAGAATGGTCAGTGCTATGACAGTGGCAATGTCCTTGGCCATAACTGTGACCTTTGATTTTTAAACTGAAAATATACACCAAATACATTTCATAACACCAAGTAAACCACTATATTTTATTTTCCTGATTATTTCCTAACAGACTGAGAAAATTGCAACACATTTTAAAATTGGCTTCATTTATGGTTTTGAGTTCCTATGACCCATTATCAGTTCTTAGATGCACTGAATAAAACACCAATAAGCTGATGTCTATGCAGGTTGTACATTATTATGCATAGTACATTATTTTTTCTTCTTCAGCGTTTGTTTGTATTACTGAACAGATTTGATTTTATTTGAATTCTTTATAAGAAACTCCAATTTCAATCAACTAAAATTTACAAATACACTTACGGTAAATTTCCAAAACTACCGTAGCTTCCTGTGTCTGTCCTTTGGAATCTGTTGCTTGACAGCGATATATCCCTGCATCTTCTATATTTGCGTTGTAGATTGTTAATCTTGACCTAACACCTTCCTTCTGCACCACTACCCTCTGGGTTGAAATTATCTTCTCTCCTTGAGGGTTATACCAATCTATACTCTCAGGTTCACCAATTGCTGCAAAGAGCCAAAAAAAGAAACATGGAAAATATGGTTTAAATGTTTGTTTTGACAGTGGCATTTACTATTTGGCAACAATTTTAACAATTTACAAAAAATGTAAATAGAAAACTGGAATCTGAAGATTGTACAAAATTGAAAGTAAACACAAATGTTAACACACATGTTCAGTCTTGTTTCTCCAACAGGGCGTAGTGAATTCTGTTCCCGTAAGAAAAAATCCAAAAGTTATACAAGAAATTACCAACTTAGTATTGAAGCTGCGAGATGAAATTTCACATTAATAATCTATGACTTATCACTAACCTTAAAGACTTAAACTGCCTAGGCAAAACATAAACCCCAGTTGATATATAATATTTTATCAGAAATATGAATACTAATATGATTTCACATGTTGATTCTTTTTGCTTAGGGTCAATAGATAGCAGTATTTTCTCTGATAAAGCATAGATTATAAAAATGTAAATCATTTAAAAAACAAATTTTGGCCTCTGACAATTCCTAATTTTGACTTAATTTCTCAAGTTGTTAAACTTGTAGAGATAAGGCCAATAAGTACTTAACAAATGAAGCCCTAATCTCTTTCCCCAACTGAAATGAGTAGTCTTATCATTTTAACCTCAAATTATTAACTATTAAATCATGATAATTAGAATATATTGAAGTGATACCCTGCTAACTAATTACAACCAAATCATTACTGTGTAAATATTTTAGTTTTACAACTTAGAATCTAGGTTATTAACCACTTTGTAATAGCTAGAGGTTTCTGCATTTGCAGTTAGTCACCAAAAGGATATATTTCACATAGTTACTCAAGAAATAATTTGGGAAAGTAACATACACTATTAACTCAAAAGTATTGGGAGAAAATGCATATAGGTAACTAACATCTTCAGTACTTCTTTGAATGAGAAAATTGTTCTTTGTTTTCCCTCATAAATAATTTTAAAAACCATCTTTTTATTATAAACTAGATAGGATTGACCAAAACCATGAAAGAATGTTTAGGTAGAATTTTAATTTATCTTAGTTTTATTATAGATAGCTTTTCTGAACTGAAATATAAAAACTATAATGGCTATAGAATAATTCATTTAGGGGATGAGTATTTTCTTTAATTCTCTCATAAAGAAGCTGAAAAAGGATAATTAAAATGAGTATCACTTCAATTTTGAAGAATGCACAATCTCATTTTATACTGTAAACTCAGCATAATTTTTTAGAAATATTTTGAATATTTACTTTTCAAATAATATGGTATGAAATCTCACTATCATGGGAAGTTTATCCTGGAATAGTCATAAATTTATTCCAGAATCTCAAACACATAATAATTTCCACTAAAATTTCCCATTTTAAGAAAACTGGCCTATCAGATAGGTGATTGATAAATATAATTTAAAAATGTTGGGTTTCAGATATCTATATTTTTAAGGTACCTGGGAACTTTATAGTCATAAATCCATAGTTGCAATTGTAATAGAAAAATACATACAATAATTCTTACTTGTATGGTTTCCCATATTATTTTCTGATATTCTTATTATACCACTTCTATGATTATGATACAACTCTTAATTATATACCATTATACAAGAGAAACATATTTACTTAGTTTATCTTCTGATAAAGAAATAGTACCATGAATAATGTTAATTTATATTTTAACTTAAAGTATTAATTTGACCTTTTTGAATACAGTTAATTATGTTACATGGTGATATGTAAGAAAACAAACTAATAAAATTTCACTTTATTTTCACCATTCTTTTTTAACTCATTTTTCTGTCCTCATGTTATGCAATTGAGCATGTATTCATATGTTCATATCTGTGTAGACAAAACATAAATGGGCTCCAGAAGCAGTGACCTATATTCGTGTGCCAAAGCTCTTCTGATCCTATGTGATGTTGGACTAATCTTTCCCCTACTCTTCGATTTTTCATTTGTAAATAGACTAATGCATATTAATCATATTAATAGAATTATCAATTTAGACTTTTAGGAATGTAGATAATATGAAGAATCATAGGCTGTATTAATTTTAGTAAGATATGATATTTTATATACATATACCCTAGATATGGCACATGAAAATATCATTTGAGCACTTTTTAACTTTACATAAATTTAAAAATAATTTAAGCAAGTCACATAATTCTCAAGGTAACTTTTGCAATGCTTTTTACATCAAAAATACTTATTATAATCTGGTTGAGAACTGCTTTTGGTACAATTGAATAGAAACAATTCTAAAATATTCTTATAAGTGATTTTGGTATTATGATTATTTTTAATAATGCAGTTTTAAAGGCTTGTATGCATAAACATGAATATGATGGATCTAAACAGACGGGGAATGTATACATTTGTGAGTTTTACAGTACGTAGAATTGGAATTTGATACGTAGTTAAATGTCTTTTGAAAGGATTCTGAAATTGTCATGATTAAGCTAAATGACACTCATATAATTTTCTATAGGTAATGTGATACATGATACATTTGTTTCAAAGCCACAACAATCTTTCAGAACTTTCCCTGGTTAAACAACTATTTGATATTTAAATGAATATTTAACTTTTAAAAGCATAGTTTTTGTGTGTCCTGGAATTTTCATTCATGTATAACTATAATACACCATTCTATATCTAATTTAGTCATTGCTTATACACAAAGATGAATGTTATAATCTTTACATCCATCCTTATATTTCTGTTTACACAAGAATATTACTTAAATTAACACTTATTATGCAAACATTGTATTTCCTAATTTTTAAAAATAAATGATCTCATTTGAGTCAATATTAATCAATGGAAAATAACAGAAATAAAATAATTTTGTTTTATGTTCAAAAAGGGATTATTAATGTGTTCCCAATCACTATAAACCCAATGATAAGGTGTTATTTTTTGATAACTGAGTTTTAAATATCTAAATTTGGCAACTATATTTTACCAGAACTTATTACACAAAAGAAACTACCTGAAAATTTTTTAGGAATACATACCTGTACATGTGAAGAATTTAGATTCGCCCACACTAAGCTCTACTTTGCTAAGTGAAATTGTCACTTGAAGAAGAGCTGAAAAAAATGGATAGAGGAATATCAATCAATCTGCTGACAAAGAGAGAAGGTAAGGAGTCTTGTTTCCTGTGACATGGGCAGGAAGAAGCCATTTCCCTTTATATTAGTTTCAATTCTATCCTATTCAGGTTTGGAATTTTAATTATAAATGTGTTCTCCAAAAAATCCTAAGCAAAGAAGCTAAACAAGAATGCAGTCTTGTGTGCTCACGTGTGGGGCTCAAAGCAAATTAGCAGAAGTAAACATAAATCCCTTAGAGAGAACCACATTATTAGCCCAGATTGCCCATAATTTTATAGATGAGGTTCTCTTTCATCTAAACTCATGCTCTGATATGAAACATAAATGGACAAATAAGGCACTGTGAACAAGAGTACATTAAAACAAATAAGAGAAACAGACCCCTTGAAATTTCAGACTAGGAATGTGAGATAACTATGTTGAAAATGTTCAAAGAAATAAACACAGACTTAACAAAATAGAAAAATGTAGAAGAAAGTACTTTAAATATTTTCTTCATGAAGAAATGAGTGCTTGAGAAGATAGAAATGTTCAATCTAAACAGTACACAATGTTTACAAGTACTGAAATATCACCTGGCATACCATAAATATATATAAGTTCATTTCTATACATCAGTTAAAATAGAACTCATTTTGAAAACCCCCCACAAAATTTTTTCAAGAAAGAGCTAACTTGCATCTTGTTTTAGTTCTTTAAGGTGTTTCCTAAAATAAAATGAAATAGTCCTCATATACCAATCTTCAGTGGTTAAATTTCTCTCCCTTTTCTGGAGACTTTTTTAGGAAATGTAGGCTGGAGTACACTGACTTTCTTCTCTCCTCTCATCCTCGAGTTCCAGTTTTATTAACAATTTCTCAATGCTCAGAGAATACTTGGCATATTTTAGAGTCTCAATAACTGAGTAAATCTAATATTCCAGAAAAAAGACAAAAATCCAATTCAGAGAGAACACAAAGCAAACTAACAGAAACAAATGAAAGGAAGTGTCTAAAAACCATGAACATTGCCAATTCCAGAGAAAATTCATAGAAGAATTTTTTTTCCCTCAAAGAAGCAGCTTAATGAAAATGGATCAAGTAGAATGGGGTCAACAGTGACAAAGGGCAGAAATGAAGAAAATAGAAAATGGTGTCATAAGAAGCTTGAATCTGAAGTAATGGGTAGGGTTATTTGGATCCACAGATCTGGGAGTGAAACAGAAATTTAATAAATTGTAGAGATCTCTATCAAATGTATGGAAAGAAGGGAAGGAGGCAAAGGAACTCGTAGGGTTGAAAAAAAAAGGGAAAGTTATAATTCTGTGCTTCATTCTCTTTTTCTTTCCACCTGATACTTTTTGTTTTAGATATCTTCTTATTCTGTGCCATCAATTCATTTTTCTCTTTAAGTCTTCAATCTTTACTTTGACAAAATCTAATGCTGCAATATCCAGCCCTCAGCTTTCAGTTGAATGTGTATTAATTCTTTTTTTATTAGAAGAAATGTGTATTAAATCTATTCAAACTGAATCCATTCCCCTTCATCAGAACTTGGGTGCTATTCACTATTTCCTTTCTGATCATAGGAAACAATTTCCAACTCTTGGAATCATAAACTCCGAAATATCAGTTTTGGGGTATATATTCCTTTTTTATTTTCAAGAAATGTGGTCATTGATCTCAATTCAAGATATTTCATCAGCCACTGTATTTTTTAATCTAAATTTTCCTCTCTCGGGAAAGATGCTCCCTGAAAACTACACATTTTTAAAACTAGTTTTATAACTCCAATTGCTTACAGAAAACCCTCAAAATGGATTTATTTCATACAACAAATAATTATTATTCAAATTTTAATTGATATAAACTTATCTTTTGAAGTTTATTTCCAATTACTTCTCTTCATTTTTTGCAGCTATAGATCATAAGATTGATTCTCATTCTTTCTCTACTGACTCACACATTCCAGTCACTATGCATTTAATCAAGCTGTCTTTCTTGCTTTTGTCTCCTTTTTTAAAAATATTTACAAACCTATCTTCTATCTTCCAAACAAAACTAAAACACTAATAGCTTAACAAAACAACTTCTGATAGACCCATTGATGGATCAATAAATATCTTTGATCAGTAAATTTTTTTCCTAAACAAATGATACTTTCTTGGTAACTATATTCCCTTCTCCACTTTATTTAAATGAAATTTGTGGATGTCACAGCTTATCAATCACAGTTTGGTTTCTTCTGGATATAATATGTATATGACAGAATAATGGATAAACACATCATTGTGGATCACTGTATGATAGGTACTGAACATTGTCAGTGACTTCAGTGCATTAAATGAATTTAAGAATATTAGAAAACTTGAGAAATATCTGCCAGTTATTACTAAACCTATTTCTATCTCTGACCTTTGGGATAAATTTGATTTTCTATGGAAGATTTATCTATAAAAAAAGACAGAGCTTGAAAGATGCAGGCACTTTAAAAGTCAAATATAGTTCTAGACAATTTTCATACTGACTTTCTGATGGTGTAATAAATAACGTACACTCATGGTAGTAAAATGAAATTGAGCATGAAATTAATGAGTTAATTTATATTAAAATACTTGGCTAATTTTTCACTCTGTACAAATTATCAATTTACCCATTAATCAAGACCATATTTTCATAGACATTATGGTAACAGAGTACATTGCTACATTTTATTGCTATGGAAGCATAAAAATATACTAAAAAACACAATTTTCTATTTTACTATATTTCCTGAAAGCTAGATTTGATCTACCTGACCTCTACAGACAAATTAAAACATGTAGATCTTAGTAAAAATCTAGAGCACAAAATGAGAGGTCATGCCCTGATCATTACTTATGATTTAACATCCGGAATTTCTTATGATCAGTCTTGACCTATGTCTGCTTCAAAATGAATAATTTTGGACCCAAATGTCAGAAATAAACTAAACTATTTTTTAAGGCAAAAGGATGTGACTTGAGAAAGCTAGAAAGGAATGATACATTTGACAGCTATCCAGTTTATCTCTCCATTTACAGCATTACAATTTAGGTAGGAAGAAATGAAAGGATATCAAGATATGTGGTCTTCATATAGTTTAGAATAAATTCTTAATAATTAAGAATTTTTAATCAAAATGGCTGTTTAGGATTGTGGTTTGAAAATAACACATTATGTATTAATTTTGAAATATCCAATTTTAATGTTTTACTTTTTTGTATTTGACAGAGACATAATACCTTTGAAGAAAAGTGTAATGGGCATAATGGTACATAGATTAATGGCATATAATTTACATTAATAAATGATTGTATTAATCATAAATCAACAATGCAATTTTTTATTAAATTTGGGGGTTAAAAGTCATAAATATCAGTAAGTATCTTCACAAAAGATTTGTATTTTAAGTAAGCTACAGCTATAAACCCAAAGACTGAAAAGTGAAGCCTGATAAATGCATGTGATTTGTGAATGATTCTTGAGGAAGTATGTGTAATAACAATCTTAATAATAAACGGGCATATTATCATTGTAAGTATTTATGTATATCATGCACCTTGAAACTCACTCTTCTAGATACTATGATATGCAAAAAAGTAAGCAAACTAATGTTGAGGGATTTCCAATTTATATGGGAAAAACTTAAACTACACAGAGTTATGAAAAACAAGACAGTGTCCCAGGTGAGGTGGTACATTTCTGTAATCCCGGTGGCTTGGAAGACTGAGGCAGAAAGATTGCAAGTTCAAAGTCAGCATCAGCAACTTAGTGATGCCCTAAGCAATTTTGCAACACCTTATCTTAAAATTAAAAAAAAAAAAATATAAAAACGGGTGAGGATGTGACTCAGTGATTAACCACCTCTGGGGCCAAACCCTGACACCAAAAACAAAAAACAAAAAGCAAGATGGTGTGTACAAAGAGGTTGTTAAGAGATTAATAATCAAGAAGTTTTTGGAGAGGGCAATAAAACTTAAAAGGACAAAGAAGATGGGATAGGTATCACAATAAAAGAACAGAAAGAGTGAAGACAGTCCATATCAGGTAAGGAAGAAATGTTAGACATCCATCCGAGGCATTAGTAGAATAATAGAAATGAGATTAATCTCATATAGACTATTAAGGAAATATCACTGCATAGTTTGGAAGAGATTGAGGAGGATATCAAAAGACATGGTAAATGTCTGGAATTAAATTTTCGTCCATGAATTATTTATAAATAGAAAAATTGGCATTTAGTAAATATTGCTCAGGAAGTGAGATGAACTGATAAATCGAGGGGGAATAAATTGGCACTGTGGCTTATGTTGTGATGAGTGCCTAGGTTGACTGGTAGTAAAAATATGAAGAAGTAAGAATGGATGTAACAATTATAAAATAAGTTATGTTTGGGGTCACTTAGTTTAGTGGCAAAGGGGAAATGCAAAAGGCATTAAGATTTTCTACTTCTGGTCACCAACAGGAGTAAAACTTTAAGTTTCAGTGTTTATATTTCAGAGAAGAATGCAAGAGAATCTTGGACAATTCTACTCTATCAATTTTGCAGGAAATATGAAGCCACCCAAATTTTTTTCATAAATGAAGGTGATATTATAAAAAAGATAACTGTTATCATAAAAAGCTTAATTTGATATTTATAATTTAATTAGGCATTTAGACTAAATGACAGTATTTGAAGGAGTAGTTCTTAATGGAGTTTTTGGCATTTCTAAATTTCATAAAAGAGCAAGAACCCTCTACAATTTGATAGAACATCTAATAGTGGCATTTAACATGGCCAGTTTTTCACCTGCAGAGAATTAAAAACTGATATCATAAACAGTGTACTACCTGCCTGACCAAAAGCAGATTTGAATTAACTTAGAATTTCAACAGGCATGCAGAGATAAATTTAGGGCACTGATTTATCTTCATATAATAAATTGTAACAATGTCAGAGAAATATATTTTTGCCTGAGACCTCAAAATCAAGCAATTTAGAAGACAAAGGTGTTTGTTTAATAATTATAGCAAATTTTCAGGACTCTTACACTTAAAAAGTCCTGAAAAATTATTTACTATTCCAAATAAAGATGATTTTTTTTGTTGAGAATATACTTTAAAATTGTATCTACTCTGAGACAGCAATGCATACTTTTCAGTTATTCTCTTTTGTTTATTATTGAGTGCTCTTGGTATTATATATTACAATGGCCTATGTGGGTTATTAAAAGCTGTTTTTAAGATAATTCAAAACTTTTGGAGGATTAAGAAAGAGATGCTCACACTGGATAAATGAATCCTAAAGCTGTGATATATATGTACAATGGAGTTCTACTCAGCTATAAAAAACAATATTGTGTCCTTTGAAAGTAAGTAAATGGCAATGGAAGAAATCATGCTAAACTAAGTTAGTCAAATCCAGAGACTTATGGGTTGAATACTTTCATTTATTTGTGGAGTCTGGAGCTAAACCCAAGATTGGGTGAAAGGTAGTCAAATTGAGGTATTGGGCCCACCAAAGGCTTAGCAACACATAATTTAGAGGAACCATAGACATATAAGGGGGTGGGGAGGCAAGTCAGGGGGATAGAAGAGGGTGGGATGATAGGGAGGGATCTAGGGAGACAGCCAATAATATAGCATGCTCTTTATTACCCTGAGAATTCAAATATTATGTATGCAATCACTTAATTCTGTAAAATTCAATACATATACATTATATATATGTATACACATACATATATATATATATATATATATATATATATATATATACGAGAGAGAGTCAAATATATATTTAAGGGCATAAAATAGAAGTATAAAGAGAATGGGATAGGGTTGGAGTAACTATGATTTACAGATCAAATGCATGTTATATTGTTACTTTATACACATTTATGATTATAAAACTACTCAACTTTCAATATAGAAAAGACAGATGCTCTCCCATCATATATGTTGAGAAAATTACTGACTTAAAAGTTTTATTAAAACTATTTTCAATTATTACATCTATACCAAAACAAAGCAAATCATTTAAATGTGACTCCTTTCCAATTCCATCCCTTATATCTATATTCAATGTTCTCTGGACTTAATATTAGGAAAATAAATGTTTCATTTGCTAGATTATCTGAATTATTTTAAGACAAAGTGTTCTCCCAACTAAATGCTACTACTTTATTTACCTTTCCTGTGAAGCTATAAAAACTCTTTAATCCTTTGCATTCTAAGCAATACATAATAACAGATACAAATAACAAAAAAACAAAGGAAAATAAATAGTATATGAAGATATAATCCTTTCGTTGTTTTTTCTCTCAAATTACTATGATATTTTCTACCTATGTTCATTATATTATTATCTTAAAAAAATAAATAACTGGGTGCTAGAGAGATGCCTCAATGGTACAGTGCTTGCCTGGTATGTGGGAGGACACAGGTTCAATCCCCAGCACCACAGACACAACTAAGAGGATGAAAAACAGAAATCAGATGAAAAAATAAAATTGACTCTCCCCTTCACTCTCTCTTTTTAAAAAAATAATTAATTAATTAACAACTGTAGCTTTCCATTTTCTCTTTCTGGTGGTGCTGAAGATTGAATTTATGGCCAAGCACATACTAGCAAAGCACTCTGCCAATTGAGCTACATCCCCAGACCTCCATTCATTCTTCATTATGTTCTATCCATTCTATTAATAAACTTAATATTCTTAAACCACAATCTTCTACTTTTTCAAACATGACAATACTTTGCATCTATATTTTATTTGATTTAATAAAATATGAAGTATTACCTAATTTCTTCCTCATTTATTTTATTTTTTGCAGTACTGAGGATTAAACCTACTAAGCTATATTCCTAGCACTTTCTATTATTTTGTATTGAGACAGGGACTTACTAAGATGCCCAGGTTAGTCCCAAACTTGTGATCTTCCTGCCTTAGCCTCCCATGTAGCTGAAAACACAAGTGTGTGCCATTTTGCCTGGCCCATGTTACTCTTTAATTATTCCCTTCCTTGACACACAAGTATCTATTCTTCAAATCACATTCCTCATTGTTCCCATATTAGTGTTTTGTCTCTACTTTGCAATATCTTTTAAATGTGTTTGTTAGCAAACTCTTCATTTTCTTCTCTTTTAATTCTAGATACCTTCTTCTATTGAAACACAGGTGTATTTCTTGGGTGTTGAGCAATGTTTTAAGTTGCATACCTATAATAACTCACTTGCTCTTTACATTATTCCATTAAGTAGTGACTGGTTTCATTCCCGTATTTGAGATGGGGAAGCTGAGGCCAAAAAAAAGAAAGTGTCATGACTTGTGAATGGCCACTCGGTCAATATATGGTAAAACCATGCTTGTACCCAGCCATTTGTTCCCTTGTGCCCAATGTTTGTGATTTTAACCACTTCACTAAATTGTCCTCACGTATAAATGTGCTCAGTATAATTTCCCTCATTGTAAGCATTCAAAACAAAGCTTCCAAACATTCACTATCTCCATTTCTATGTTTTAGCTAAAGAGAGAATGAGACTGAGAGGGAAATCCAATGATAACTTTTGAACCTGGGAAACATTTACTCGGATGAAATATTTTTCAGAGTCTACATATCAAAACTCATTTGTTTCAATGCCATAGGTTGAGCCCTATTCCTTGTCTATACTAGTAAAGAGCCATTGGGCTACACCTGTAGACCCTCTTATATTATTATTTATTCTCTGTGTCTAGTGATGTTCTTATTACCTACCAATTATCTTTCATCAAAAAGCATGAGAAGTATATGCAAACTTTTATCTCCTCTGTTCTCAAATAAGGAACTTATTAAACACAACCTACATTCCCTTTAAACTTCTCTCATATATGCCCATTTGCATCTACACTGCCTTAGCTTTATTGCTCACCAATGATAGCCTGGTTCAGTTAATGGTCTACATTGGGTTTATCGGAAACATCTAGGGATGTTTTTGTGTGCATGTGTTTGCATGTACAATCGTGTGTGCACATGTGGGTATGAATGCCCATTTGTATTTATTTTTTCTGATATATACCCATATATATCTACTGTACATCTAATGTATAAGTTTTATTTTTATTTTGATCCCATTTCTGGAAATCTAGATTCAATATATCTCATGTAGTGACTGGGAGTCTGTTTTTTCTGGGTGCTAACCATTGCTACTCAAAAAGCCCTTAGTCCAATGCCATTAACCTCAGCAAGGAACTGCTTTTTATTACAGACTGTCAAGTCTCACTTCTAACTGAATGAATCACAATCCGCAGTTAACAAGTTCCTCCACTTGTGTATGTATACAATGAAACATGATCATCACTGTGCTGGAATGTGGCAGTCTAATGTTTACCAATCTCTAGTACAAATATTCTCATTATAGGTAGATAAAACTCAAATTTCTTCACATTTGACATGTTAGACTGCTAAAAAGCTGACCATGATCTGACCTCAATAGGCCTTATTTCCAACCAAATAAAATATAATACACACAATAGTTAACCTAATAAGAAATCTGCAAATACTTCCTACTTTATTCATTACATTATAAACTCTACTCATTTGAACTTTCTTTTTTGCTAACTAAAGGCACAACTATCTGTTATATCTTCAACTTTCCTGTAGTACTTTTTTTCTAGATCATTCAATATATTGCAAAAAAGGTGCTCATAAGAATTTGTAATTTTTAATATGCAGAAACATTCACATATACATTTTAACATAAATGTATACATGCTCTTATACAATTTCACATAGTGGTATTTAAGTAAAAAAGGATCTAAAATTGAGCAAGGCTTTTTATTTTTAGTTTTTGTACAAGTCTCCAGTAGCACTTAAAACATATTTTCCTTCACCCATCTATTTCTACACTGGACTCTAAAACCTTAGAAAATAGTGACTATGCATTATATACTTTAGATTATTCACTGAGTACATGTTATGGAGCAAAATATATGCTAAAATATTTGTGCAGAAATGAATTGATACTACCATTAAATGAAAACAATAAATATATCTACCTATGAAAACTTCCTGATAATTTTAAAAATTCAAACCAATAAAATGAATTTTGGACCTATTTTTATTCTGTTTATATTTTTGCTAGCCCAATCTATCAAAACTGTGTAAATTAATGACATTGACATTTGAGTAAAAAATCTGCTCCCATTTGACTTCTTAGTTATATTTTTGAGCATTTTTGTGCATGTGTTTCAATTATAATATACATTTTACATACAAAAATGTCACCTAAATGATTGGTACTAAAGAATTGATGTTCAAAGAGGTCATGTGATTTAAAAGAAAAGGCAAATAGGTTTAACCAAAGTAAAGAAAGAACTAAATGTGAAAATGAGAAAAATCTATAAGCAAATGCTAAGTTTGAGAGGACAATAATGTCAGTCAATTTACTGTAGGATCATTAACTGTCATCATTTATTGAACCACAGCACTGAACAAAAATCAATCCATAATGTATTAAGACTCCCCTCTATGGCATGCATGTATATACCTGGACATTTTCTAAATAAACAAAGTGAAATATCACACTAAAGAGGAGATGCTTGTAAAATGAAGTCTGTGCTGCTGGGATTTTATTTTTACTTTGAAATTAATAGAATATCTTTTCTTAAAATCTGTATTTTTAATTTAATAGAATTTAGTAATTCAAAATGAATATATAAGTGGCAACTTCAAACAATTTAAATAAACTTCATTTTTTTTTGGATCCAGGAAGATGGCGTCCTGAAGACAAAAGGCTTCCATTGCACCCCCGTGACTGATCAGGATATCTCCGGCTTCTCATCAGTTTTTTAAGGATCAGTGACTGGAAAGAGCTTCCTAATAAGCACAGAGCAGCGATTTGCGCAGGGGAGGCGATGCGGGAACTGCAAGGACGGGAGAGGGGAGCAAGCCTCCGTACTACATCTGCGAACTAGTTACCGCACGTCCAGCCCGCCTGAGCAGGGCAAGACCTCTTTGAGACTGCAAAGCAAGCTCTAACAGCTCCGCCCG